>CXYZ01003051.1:228545-278066 GCA_900006705.1 Sonneratia caseolaris
CACCCCCCCCTTGTTTTTGGTGGATCCATAAGTACTCCATAGCCCAGTGTGTTGAAGAATGTGCAGGGCATTGTGAGTTCCTCTGCTGCTAGGGTTTTTGAACTTGGGGAATGTGACGGTGATGGTGGTGGTGGATGCTATATTTATGACCATTTTTTAAAATTATTGTTGAGTTGATATTTCCTTTCTTTCATGTTAAATCCACCCTTAATCAGTATCTCGATGCTTACAGGCAACTACGACTACGCGTATGTATAGGAATTATATGTGCCATGCAAGGGAGGAATGAGGTTTGGTGTAAAATGTTATTAAGAAATTATGCGATTGATTCATATCATTGAATCAAAATTTCAATCTGCCGTGACGTGACCATTGATTAGCGGAGAAACATTAGAGGGGATGCTTGGCCTCACGAGAAGCAAATGAAATGATGGGAATCAGCAAAATGGCAGAATGTGTTTGAATTCGGATCCAAAATCGAGTGGCCTACGGAGTTGACCCGGATGCGTTCGGTTGGATCGGTGCGAATCACGATCCAATCCAATTTGCGATACGAGTTTAAGCATCGACTATAGACGGAAGGGGCGTGGTTGAGGATTCACATATTGTTGAGGATTTGAACGTCCAATGGTTTCCGATCATTTGTCGTCCAGCGATTAGGATGTCTGGATTTCGCCCAGGAATTTACCCTTTTGGGCACGAACATAAATCCGCGAAAATTGCATCATTTGCATTATTCGTAGATAGGTGTCCTTGCGAACTTGCCTCCCTCTTCAGTTTTCGCATTACTTGGCGCATCCCTGGAAATGGCAAGATGGGATCTACGTCATCTGGGTGTCAGCCCTAGCGCTCCACTTCCCCGAGAGTAGGACGCCGTGCCATCGAAAAACGGCTTGGCCCCTCCCGTCCAGATTTGATGTCAGCCATGAAAATGAGCTGCAAGGGCGCTCACCATGCTGTTGACCCCTTTGATAGTTAGGTATCTCCATGGCACTCAGCCACGGTGGAGACCTCCCTTCTTTACAGTAAACTTATTAACCTCGACATGAGACCGAAGAAGAAGAAGAAGAAGAAGCAAGACATTATCCCGAGTGGCGCTGACCTTGTCCTGTGGTCTCAATGTGCTTGTGAGAGAAGAAAAATAGTGCGCACAAGAAAATGTGTACCCTCAGCAGAAGTGGAAGATGAGTAATGGTGGGGACCTTCTTCCACTGTGAGGGATCTCTCATCTCATCCTTGGGCCACTCCATTAGCTCCTCACGGTGCTCTTAGATTCTCGGGTTCGATTCTTACCGATGCGTTATCGAGAGTGTTACTTATTTTGATTTGACAAGCTTATATTTGTCGTCTCCAAATGGGCTGAAATTGTATCAGCACAGAGCGTCTCAGGAAACCGTTCGCAATAGCGTGCGGGCTACTAGAAAGCCGGAAAGTTCACATAGATTGAACACAAGAGCAGACGTGCATGCATGTGCCACCGCCACTCACACAAACAAAACCATAAGCAAAACAATAGGGACTTAACCTTCCAGCGTGATGCAATTATGAGCCATGATTTGCTGTCCCCATCCACGATCAAATCTGTGTGGCTCAGAGTTAGCGTTGAGGTAAGCAAAGAGGCCTACTTCACATTGACGTATTTGTGTGCAACACAAACCAAGGTCTAGCCGTCCCGTCTGGGAGGGAGAATCGAGCCCCTCCGAACGTAATGGTCTCACATCCCCCGGATCGATATTGATAAGACTGCACCAACCCCAATTTCTCTCGAATAAGAGTTCTCTTTGCATGTGAGGAAAACTGTCCTTCCTTCTTTCACCATCCCACCAAACTACATTGAAATTGCGTGATCTGAGATTTACCTGCCAGTGTCGGTTGCTGCTCGAAGTCCGCAGATTCCACCTGATGAGACCCTAATGCTCCATTTCTCCAACCACAAAGCTCCACCACCACTGCCACCTTTCAATGGACAGACCTAAAATCCCCACTTTCTGCAGATGAAAATGTGTCCATCAGTTCACCATAGAGATCCAAGTAGAGTGGACACCTTGCTTCCACCCTTTGCGGGTGGATCTCCGATCTCTCTCTATATAAAGCGCTGATTCATTGATCCAAGTCAGCCAGGGAAGTGCTATGACACAGCTCAGCATATTAGGCATGAGTGGCCTTTCTATCTTCTTACTGTACTCATTTTTCCTAGTTTTGCCTCCAGCTGGTGGGGCGGCTCGAGCTGAGGACAACGGTGGTGATGGTGTTTACATAGTTTATATGGGTGCATTATCCTCAAGCCACAGTGCTCCGAGGATCGAACTAACTGAGCTTCTGAAGTCTGTTAACCGGTGATCTTTCTCTCAATCTCTATAGAATCACACAGGGGATGTATGCAGCTGCTAAACGAAAGGAAAATAATTATAAAGCATAGGTTGTTTTGATGAACTGTGGTATATAAACTCATGTCAAGGTTGGCAATGTTAGGAGTGACAACGCTGTGGTGCACAAGTATGGGAGGAGTTTCTCCGGGTTTGTAGCCCGCTTATCAGAAGAGGAGGCCCGACTGATCGCCCAGAAGCCTGGGGTCGTTTCAGTTTTCCCCAATCGGCTGCTGCAGCTCCACACGACCCGCTCCTGGGACTTCCTAAAATACCAGACTGACTTATTGGTCAATTCGGGGCCTTTGTCAAACTCCGATTCTCCCCCATCTCAGGAGTCCTCAGACACTATCATCGGTATACTGGATTCAGGTAATGTAGAACAGTCGGAGCATGTTCATTGAATTCTGATGGCTGTTGATCATCGGATTCTGCTGACTCAAATTTCGGTGTGGAGACTAGGAATCTGGCCAGAGGCCGATAGTTTTAGCGATGACGGCTTGGACCCAGTCCCGATGCGGTGGAAGGGAATCTGCATGTCAGGGGACAGTTTCAATTCCTTCAACTGTAACAGGTAAAAATGAAACTTCCAAGCTTTTCCCTGGCAAACATGGAGAAAAGGGAAATCAGAAAGGAAATGTAATATACTACAGGAGATTGGTTTGGAACAGTTTTCCAAACTTCTTTCGTTGCACATTAGTAGGAAAAACACCCGAAAACAGGAAAATGAATTATATAGCTTACTTTCTTTCTGATCTGCAAAACCAAGTTTCTTTTTATCATCTGTAATGAAAAAAAAAGAGAAGAAAACTGGGGAGTGTTCTCCAGATGTTCCAGAGCAAATCATGCTATTTAGCCATGCAGGAAGCTGATAGGGGCAAGATTCTACAACAGCGATTTAGGTGTAACAGCTGCAGATGACCGATCTCCTCGGGACAGGCTTGGCCACGGGACCCACGTGGCCTCGACTGCTGCGGGGAGCCCTGTCTCTGGGGCATCCTACTATGGCCTCGCCGCTGGGACAGCGAAAGGTGGATCCCCACAATCTCGAATAGCTGCCTATAGGGTATGCATCAGCACAGGCTGTCATTCATCTGCCATCTTAGCAGCATTCGATGATGCGATTGCTGACGGGGTCGATGTGCTGTCCCTTTCATTGGGGGCCTCAGCCTCGTCCGGCCTAGACCTGAGGGACGATCCCATTGCCATTGGGGCTTTCCATGCGGCTCAGCATGGGATCCTGGTTGTGTGCTCGGCAGGGAATGATGGGCCTAGCCCGGGCTCGGTTGTGAATGCAGCTCCATGGATTCTGACAGTGGCTGCATCCACCATTGACAGAGACTTCGAGTCGGATATCATCTTAGAAGGAAACAAAGTGATCAAGGCAAGCAAAACTACCCCGGTTTTCCAAATTGTTTGCTAAACGAGCTAAGATACGAACTGAGTTATTCTTCCTGAATATGTTTCATTCAGGGAGAAGGCATAAATTTCTCTCCTCTGGAGAAATCTCCTGTCTACCCATTAATAGATGGGAAGTCAGCTAGGAAACAAGGGGGAGATGAATTCCCAGCAAGGTATGTATCTGATCGAACTTTTCTTAAGCCGAAAACATGAAGTGAGCTTTACGTTCCACCACTTACTCGTCCTGCAACATTCAATCATCCCCTCAGGAACTGCGACCCAGGCTCCATGGATGAGTTCATGGTCCAGGGGAGCATTGTTCTATGCTACAACGATGATAATGGGTACACAGAGAAGAACAGGATCGAGGAGATCAAGAGCCTCAGAGGGATTGGTATGATCTCAGTGAATGATGAAGGGAGATCGGTTGCATCGGTCTACAATACGTTGCCTGTGAGCGTTATAACCTCAGAAGATGCTTCTAAGATCCAATCGTACATTAACATCAACTCCACCAGGTATGACACCATCATTACAAGGATTACTAAGCTTAAAACCGATGCCATAACATGAAAGTTCGATCTGTCATTATAGAATGCCTGTTGGAACGATCTTAGCGACAGTCACGGTTGGTTATTACAAGCCAGCACCTGTCATGGCGTACTTTTCAGCCCAGGGACCTTCTTCCTTGACGAGGAACATTCTCAAGGCAAGCTTGGTCACATCTTGAAATCTTTCTTCACTCTTTCTTTGCTCTCAGTTTCAGTTGTTTCATCAACTACAGGGATCCATCGGCAGATTTTGATCCTAAACAAGCAGAAGAAGTTGAATGATGGATTGAACGTGTTTATCGGGTTTGGTTTTGCAGCCGGATGTTACAGCACCAGGAGTGGACATTCTTGCGGCTTGGATTGGAAATGACACCAAGGGGACTCCTGGAAAGGGAACTCCGGCGTTCAATGTGCTATCCGGAACTTCCATGTCGTGTCCTCACGTATCCGGCATTGCTGCTGCCGTGAAGTCTAGGAACCCATATTGGGACCCCTCGATGATCCGATCTGCCATCATGACAACAGGTTTATCCATATCTTTCGCCATTTCTTGGTATAATTTTGACATTTGGAAATCCTAATCTGACTTAAGAGGGCTTGAAGTTAACTGTTATGCTTCCTCCATGGACAGCTACTCAAACAAACAACTTGAGAGGCCCCATCACGACACGCATGGGATCGGTAGCTACACCTTACCAGTACGGAGCAGGACAGGTGAGCCCAACTCGTTCACTAGACCCGGGATTGGTCTACGAGATGGATGCCTCCGACTACCTTAACTTCCTCTGTTACTACGGCTACAGCATTAACTATATCAAAGATATCGCTGGAAATGTCTCCGAGGGATTTTCCTGCCCTGCAGATTCAAGTGCAGTTTTCATATCGAATATGAACTACCCGTCAATAGCCATTTCTGGGTTCGGCGGGAAAGATAGCAGGAGCATCACTCGAACCCTCACGAATGTTGCAGGAACCCAAGAAACCGCTTACTCCGTGAGCGTCAATGCACCAATGGGGCTGAGTGTTAAAGTAGTGCCGGAGAAGCTGGAATTCAGAACAAAGGGTGAAAAGCAGAGTTATCAGGTGGTCTTCTGGTCGGCATCTTCTGTCGAGGGAGACCTGTTTGGGTCTATAACATGGTCCAACGGGAGATACAGGGTCCGGAGTCCATTCGTTGTGAGCAGCAGTAAGCCACAGAGCAACCAGATTTTAGGTAGATGAGTGAGTATTGCATGAAACATACTCTCGAACTCCGGACTTAACGGATTCAGTTTCACGAAATCAAATCTATAAGCAAGGGGACATGGCAATCTATGAACTAAAGAAGAGTTACTATAGGAAGGAAGCAATAGATCCATCAGTACTAATATACAAGGGGCATAGTCGCAAGCGGGACCATCCACAGGCGCTTGAGATTTAACAGTTGGACATAGACATAATAAGAATTACAAGGAAGAAGAGAACCGATTATTCACTAAGAGTTCTCTATATAATCTCTCTCTGAGCCTTAAACACAGGAAAACTTAGTAGATAGCTCAGCTCAGCCCTGGGGAGGAAGAAACAGCCATCTTCCAGTGGCCACCGTCTCCGATATGAGAACATTGCCTCAATTGCCTTAACTTTGTAAGCCTCACTATTCGAGCATCGGACAGGTTCCAATTTAACCCACTTTGAGCATATCATGAATTTGATATGGACCTCGTACCCGGCTCGGGTAGCCACCATCCGCCCAACTACCAGATCAGGTCCCACAAGCTATCCTTCCCGGACGACCACCAAGCTAGCCTCTCAGAGGCCCTCAACGAGCCGCCCCTCCGGGATGAACACCAAGTCAATCTCACCCACAGCTCCACACATCGTCCTATCTGGACGACCACTATTTGGCCTCTCCGAGATCTTAGAAGTTGGCCTTGGCGCTAAATCCATCTGACTCTTGTCATCCATGCTACCAGAGATGTCTCATCCTCAATATTATGTTTGGAAGACAAGTCACATAATACTGTCCATACTTAATCATATCAGACCATATCACATCGTGTTAGGCCCATACTAACTCTTGTTGAATTTTAATTTGACAATATATGGTCCAACAATATATTATTGAACATGTGTGTCTGCTATCAAATCGGTCAACCCAATTAAGTGATCTAATTAAGTTTATAAAATAGGGTTGAACAGACAATTTGTAAAGTGTAGGGATCAATATGCAGAAACCATAAAGTGATTTCTGATTTCTATGATGGGTGAAATTAGAAATTAATAAATTGAATGCACTTATGTGCAATTTGCGGTTATGGTCTCTGGGACGGACGATAAAATCGGCTCTTTTGATATCCCATTAGTCAACTAGAGAGTCAGAGCGAATCTCGCATCTTCTGAAAGATTTTCCGTACAGTCCTAGAAGATCCATACCCGATCAATCACACGAGTTCCATCTATGGATTCAGGTACGCTTCCGTTTATATTTAAGTATTCTCTTTGATTTCAGCACGTATGATCTTGAAATTATTTGGATTAAAGAAAACCCAACAACTCTCACCGATAAATTCTCCACTCAAGCATAGATAAGTCTCTATCTGAACTCTCTACTCACACTTGGACTTTCCTCTTCTCATACTCTTAACGACTTAGGCTTCAAAGGGTCATTCCGGACAACCGAGCCTGGCCTTGGCTTCTTGTAGGTCTTTAAGGAGCCCCTAAGCGACCATCACCGCTGCTATGCCACCTCCGGTGTCCGAGTCTCAGCCAGCCCAAGTCAACCTCAATCCATGGGTCATCCAAATGATCCATCAGAATCCTAATCTAGCAACATACGCAAATGCAATCAACGTAGATGCGCAAATATACCCGAAACGAATATGTAATTTCTCGTAATATGAATTCAATTATCTAATTATATTATCATGGGGCATGTACCGACATCCTCATAATTCGCACAGCTATGAGTATATCATGTCGGTACAGGACAAGAGTTTTGAGGGTCGGGCCAATGCCACTGTTTTTTGGGCCGAATCAGTCCGATAGTCTGAGAATTGTTTTTGAAAAATTTTTCACTGTTCTAATAGCAAAATAAGATATTAATTAGGAATTTTCTAGAGATTTCAAGCTTGTGGGATCGGATCGGATAGCCCAATAAGCATTTCGGACCATGATCGGGCTTGGGAGCTTATCGGGGCCATTGCATCACGACCCATTAACAAATTTCATACAATACAGTTGTTACACAGTTGAATAATTCAGCCGGCTGAATCTGCTCATATCTTTAACCGGTCCATTAACGATGCGATCTTCAATATTATTCTATAGATACAGTCAAAGATTTTGAATTTGGTTTTTATTGGTTGTATTTTTGAGGAAAAAAAAAGCACACTGCCATCATGAAGAGATTGATGGACAACCCGAGAGTGAAATTAATTCCAACTATGCCCCCCCATACATTGATGCACGCTAGCCAGGTTCCTCGATAAACTCGAGCAACATCCTCGAGCCAGAACCAGAGGCTTTCTGTGAGCATCGAGTGGATGGAACAGACACGGCAACCATGGAGAAATCGGACCCATTAGAAGAAGTCGTTCACGTATTTGTTGATGAGGGGAGGGATCAGCGTCTTGTACGCCTTCTCGGTCGGGTGGTAGCTGTCGAAGAAGACGTAATCGGACACGTCCGAGCACGTGTTTGGCTCCAATTTGTTGCACAGCAATGCCACCTCTATGTTGCCCGTCCCGCAGCACCCTTTATCTGCGTACATGAAACCTGCAGAGTGCGTATTCATTCGATAATGCGACCGTGTGAAATGGATGATGCATCGAAGAGCCGGTTTCGATGAAGAGGGTTACCGTAGTTCAGTGGGTGCATGATGAGATCCAGGAGCGGGTTGTAGACGTCGATGTAGACCATCTTGCTGTGGGGAAGCCGGCGGTTGAGGGAGTCGATCTCCGACGAGATCTTGCTGTTGAACATCCGAGCGACGAGGTTGTAGTCCTCCGCGCAGACTCGGCCTGCCCCGCCGGCCAACGTCCTCTGCGACGGGACGCACCCGATCGGCGGCGCGCTGAACACGGCGATCCTCCGTGCCCCGAGATCGTACAGCCCCTGAAAGAACACGGTGGTGAGGTGCGACCGGCCGGCCGACAGTGACACAGTTTACAGAACAGCGCCGCACGGGTCCCGTGGTTATCGTTTACCTTCAGGAAACTCGAAGCCCGGTCGGCCATCAGGCTCGTGTAACTGGGAAAGTCGTACTGAAGCCTTCTCACTCGAGCAACAAAGTAGGTATTCGCGATGTCATCGCTACCAGCAACGACCAGGTATATGCTCTTGGCCAGTACCGTGCTCGCCTTCTCCTCCCCGACAGCAGCCTTCAACTTGCCCATGTACTCCTTGAACAGTTCTAGTTGGTCGGGCAATGATATCACAGACTATACACAGATAATGGAGAGAGTTAACCAGATGGCCACACTGAAAGTTGATCCCACAGTCACAGGATCTTGGAATCGGTCCCCTTTGTGATTAAGGGGGGCGATCGGTCGCACGATACGCATTGTACGTACCACTATTTTCGGGGTTATGGGGTCGTAACCCGAGCCCCCTGAGGCGAAGGCGACTCCCGTGGCGAGATCTGCTTCCTTCAGGTTCGGGTCCAGGTACGCCGGTACTGTGTCTTTTATGCCCAGTTCTTCGGCTGAAATCAGAGGGAAAACACTCGAAATTGTCATCTCGACAGACTCTCGATCTATCCGAAACGAAATCGAGAACGCACGATTGCGGATCTTCAAAAGAGTTACGACACTTGAGAAGCCTTGGAGGGAGGAGATCTCGAGAGTGGTCATTTTTGAATAATTAAAAGAACTTTATTATTTAATAAATCCATTTAATTCAATCATAAATCAATCATCACGCATTAAAACTTCTTAATAACACATGTCATTAGCATTTACACTGCAGAATACACAGTTTGGCTAAAGTCCAACGTAATCTGGCAATACATAATGGTAAAACTTTACGATATGATAGTTCATTACTTTATCAAAGTTTGAACTTACCCTTCAATCTTACTATTATCCGTAATCTAACAATATTGGAACAAAAAAAATTACCCGATTGAAAAATCAAGCTAGAGACTCTCTTAAAACTGGAGCCCACTACAAAGAAGTTGGTTAGAACATATGTTGTACTAGACAAACGATTAGGTTAGAAATGACCCCTTCCATTTTGTGGTCCAACATAAGAACAATTTCTAATAATTAAGCTTGAAAATTTCCCAGGTCAATGCATTGCGATTCTTTTCTTGTCATGTCTCACATGATCTTGAAAATTCTCGTTATACTCTAATTAATCTAATTTTGAATCAAATCGAATATATATTATCGTTTTGGAGTAATTAATTTCTAGGATCATCCCACATTATTGGACCGAACAATATGAGAGTAACATATATATATATATCTATATATATACGTTTGTGGGTAGCAACAAATATAGAGGACAGAATATTATATACGAGAATATTGTAACGGGAAAACCTATGAGGTCGGATGGGACTCTGCCGTCGCAGAACCGTCCCGTGGAATTGCCACCCTCGAAGTCGACCCCGTAGGGAGGGAAGTTGCACTTGACGGCCGTCCTGAGCTGGTTGTTGTTCCCGGTGTCCACGATCGAGTCCCCGAACGCGAAAACCGCGGGCACCGTCTCGTTCGGCGGCAGCTTTACCAGCGCCAGGGCTGCACCGGCAACGGCCGAGAGGATGAAGAAGAGGCAGAGGATCGACTGAACAGCCATGGCAGCCCTCTCTGACGTGCAGAGAAACACTCTCCCAAGAGCAAGTGCGAGAGGGATAAGGGGGATGGCCTCTCTCGTTTTCCTCATCCCACCTATATAAATAGTAGGGAGAGAGTGATTCAATATCCAGTAGGCTTCTTCTCTTTATTTTCTCAAGTAATATATTATATTCAAATATAGTAAATATAGAAAATGTATAAGCTTGGGATTATTAACTCTACTTGAATTTATTAGTGCTGTCAAATATTTTGATATCAAGTGATATGTATCCAAAAAAAAATCAAAGTGATTAAATGGCTTATCTTATGATGTTGGCTTCTCAATGCTATATGGTTGGGTCACAAAATTTGGTTAGACTACTTAGAAATATAATCCAAATATATACGTAATATGCGCATGCTATAATCTGATTATCTTCTTTCGCCCTGTCCCTTTTCAGGCTGTCTGTGCATTGCCATTACGTTCCTCACTCACTGATCGCATCGTTATGCACATTCGCATTCAATTACAGCATAAACTCTATCGTTATTAACTCACGATTCTCAATCCCACCTTATGTGATCCGATGGATGGTCGGGCAATGGATCGATGTACGGTGGAGGATTACGTCAAGCACAAGTGAACCATTTGTTCCCCCCGACCGGGCGTATATGCTGTTTTGACGGGCAAATGTAAACTGCTACACTGAAGAAAAGTGAGGGTCACTCCATGGAAGTTGGTGGGCTACCCTCCTCACTCATCGGCTAATGCTATCTTTGTCACCGAGTCACGAAATTTTGAAATTTATAAGCCATGCAATTCTAAACCGATTGAAATGATTCAATAACTCTTCTTTTTAATTAAATTTTTATGTATAATTTTCGTGAAGGTAGGAAAAAAAGAAGCTAGGAAAGTTTTGTTGTTTTATAAGTGGATCCGACTTTAAACTCGATAAATCATGACCTACAGAGTTTTATATACCCAACTGTGGAGGAAGAAAATATATATATAATTTTTAGATAATTTGGAGAGAAAATTTTGATGAAATGCACACTAATAAGAATGCACATATTTCCCATCCTCCAATAGCCCAGCTACGTGCCGAGGTCTCGTGTCGTTCAACGACCCGAGTGGCAGTGTGGCACATACAGGAAAATAAAATATAATCATATCTCTATAGTTAAAAATAAAAATGAAAACTAGAAGAATTGAAGCACCCGTCGGATCAATTCTGGGCTAGTGGGGATCTCTTTCGTCACCTGTCATTTAGTCCAGATGGCCGTTTACTAGCTTGAAATCATAAATTTTGTAAATTTAATTCTTATTAATAAAATTTTTCATAATTTGATGTGCCGTCTATCTTTATAATTGGCTTGAGACCATGTAATGTCGAGATTGAATCGATGGTGGCAAGGTATGGATTGGAAAGGGCCCCGATCGTTCAATATGTCATGGGTGATGATGGGCCTTATAATAATGTGACAAAACCTAACAAACTTATACGAATAGCTTGCCTACTGATCTTCTCCAATTACCAACATGATTAGGTAGTAAATCCAAAGTAGTACGTAATTACTTTTATTGAGTCGAGAAATAATTATAAGTGGGTTGAGATCAAGAAATAGGTTCGTTGAATAAGGATCGGTCCAACACGTTTTCTCATTGAACCTATACGGAACCGGACATGAACCTTTTAGAAATCGAACAGAAATTGTTATGAAGCCGACCCAAACCGGTTCAAACCGCCAAAACACGACGTCGATAGTGAATTCTTTTGTTAGTTTAATTTAATTTTTTAAAAAATTAAAAAATTATTCATTTTAAATAATTTAAAAAGAGAAAATTGTCAAAGTATCCCGTTCAACTGACTTGAACCGTAAACCAGCCCGTTTAGGTCGAGTTCCCGGTTGGTTCATGATTTGGTGAATCATGCATGATCCATAATCTCGTACCGGATCAATCCATCATGTATAAGATATCAACCCGAATGAGAAGTTACGGATCCGAGCAGTATCGCCCATCCATGAAGTTAATTTCATAGATTGGGAGAACTCAAGAAAAATATCAGTTATCGAGGTTGAAATTCAACAATGCACCCGAATGCGCTCAGCGTGTGTTCAATTTATCCTGACCTATTGATCCTTTAGAGACGGTAGCCCTTAGAATCTCGAATTAATAAAGTTGACCCAATTGACTTCGAATAATGTACGTGAAAGAATTAATTGATCATAAAGATTCTGTGTATCTTTTTTGTAATTAGAAAATATAATTAAAAATTTAAATCCAGTTAAAGAAAATCAAATTTAAGGACTCTCGGTCATAAGTAAAACGGATTCCGAGGCGTCAATTAAATAACTCCTCATATTTTTTTTCATCTATATAATATTGAAAAAGGTAAATTTATTTTTACTAATATGAATTTGAGTTAAATGATTTATAAGAATAATTTTTTTAAATATAAATAATTTATATCTATAATATTTGAACTGAGATTTTGAAGGAACCAAATTAGCCATATTAATTTTGTTATTAATGAAGATTTCCTTCCAACCAAAGAATTCCTTATTTAGCCAAATCCCTATTAAAGAAGTTGGATAAGTTCCTCACAGTTCGCGAAGTAGAACCATCTAGAACAATGTAAGAGCTCTCTCCACCTTTCAAGCACCAATAAACCTCCGCCACGTGGACAAAACAGACTTCCGCCCTGCCACGTCGGTCGGGCGGGGCCAGCCAGATAGCGCCGTGGAGCTCACTGTCCGTGTGTTCCCTGGGGGGCCGTTTACGTCACTTCAGTTATTTCCACGTCGAATGCACGGGAATCACCCAATGGAGATTCGCCACGTGGACATAAGCGAAGTTGGTCCGTCGGATCGTCCATGCTGGAGTCAACGGGCCAATCAGAAGCAGTCTCGGCCTCTCCTATGTCAAGTCTCTGGTGTAATGTAATGTATCTCATCCCTCCACCAGAGCGGACGGGGGCTCGGATATATAAATGGCGAGCTCGGGAGTGTAGAGGGGAGAGAGATCGATAAACAGAGTTCTGAAGTGAGGGAGGTCACAGAGGACGCGGCCGCCGACAACTAACGACGATGAGGAAGTGGACGGTCCCTTCCGCTCTTCTCCTACTCTGCCTCATCTTCCTTCTTCCAGATCAAGGTTAATCCCTGGCATTTCTCTAACTCAAGCTTCCTCTTGCGCGGATCTCATTCTGCGTGGAATTCGTGGCCGCCGGAATATATGTGATTGTTAGCTGATGATCTGTAGCCGATTATTTTCCATTTGTGATCAGTATAGAGTTCAGAGTTCGCTGTACATTTTCAGTTGTTGATCACGGAAGATGAAGTTGACATGGATCTGTGAATTTTTCTCAGGAAGGAAGTTGCACGCAAGTGCCGAGGGGGATTCAGATGAACTGGTGGATCCGCCGAAGGTTGAAGAGAAGCTCGGTGCTGTTCCCCACGGTTTATCGACTGATTCTGACGTAGTTAAGAGGTGTGCAGTCTTGTGAATTGTGATTCATCCGGAGCATGCACAGTAGTTGATTAAGTGTTTCTTGGTTAACTGTATAGAGTGGATTTTTTTTTGCAGGGAAGCGGAGTCGATCTCTAAGAGATCACTCCGTAGTAATGCGGAAAAGTTTGAGTTCCAAGCTGAGGTCTCTCGGCTTATGGACATCATCATCAACTCTCTGTACAGTAACAAGGACATCTTCCTCAGGGAATTGATATCCAACGCTTCTGATGTAAACTCTTCCATCTGCCTGTCATCTTCTACGAAGTGTTCATTTTCTATCTTATGGTTGTGATATCTGCTTTGCTGATTTGCCGTAAATGTCGCTTGCATTCAGGCTCTGGACAAGATTCGCTTCCTTTCCCTGACTGACAAAGAAATTCTGGGTGAGGGAGACAATGCTAAGCTTGAGATTCAGGTCAGTGGAAGTTAACATAGTCGCAGTTTTGGTTTTAGTCACTACTTGTTTTCTATTAGCTGTAAGTGGTCATTCGGTTCTATGCTGCTGTAAATTGTGTTGCATCTATCAGGGGGTTTCAGAGCGTCTTAATGACCCAGAGAATTGTACTACTTGATTTTAATGATACATATGTACGTGCAGATTAAATTGGACAAAGAGAAGAAAATCCTTTCTATTCGTGACAGAGGCATTGGCATGACAAAGGAGGATTTGATCAAGAACCTTGGAACGATAGCTAAGTCTGGAACTTCAGGTTACCCTTTTGTAACTTGATCTTTGTGCCTATGCCGTAGGATTGAGGATTCCATCCTCCGCTTCTTACGAAATGCTAAATGAATGTTGATGCTTTGTCATGTTTTTTGCAGCCTTCGTTGAGAAAATGCAGACCAGTGGTGATCTTAATCTCATTGGACAATTTGGTGTTGGGTTTTACTCTGTGTATCTTGTTGCCGACTATGTTGAAGTCATTAGCAAACATAACGATGATAAACAGTAAGGTTTTTTAGTTACGTCTTTGGATTAGTTGATATCTATTCCAGCGTCTTAGCCTTCTATATGTGACTTTCAAATCATTTGTTTTCAGGTATATATGGGAATCAAAGGCAGATGGGGCTTTTGCAATTTCCGAGGATACTTGGAATGAGCCACTTGGACGTGGTACTGAAATTAGACTTCACCTGAGAGAGGAAGCTGGGGAATACTTGGAAGAAAGCAAATTAAAGGTGCTTATCCTGTCCATAAGTAGCCTTCAGGCAGCATTTTAAGTTAAATTGTTTCTGATGCTCACTAGCTTCATCATTTCCCTGAACAAATAAAGCTGCTACATTCCTCATGAATATCCTGTCCATATTTTAGTCTAGTTATAAAATCTTCTTCCTATTGTGACCAGGTTCGGAAAATGTAAAGACATACACAATCTGTGATCATCTTTCTGTTGAGTGGCTACCTGTATAGCTTGTTATAGTAGTTTGAAGTCAATGTGCAATCCTGCAGTAATTTTTTTTCCATTCCAGGATCCTAGTACAGTACTTCTTTGTCTTTAATTGTGTTTGTTTCTTCGTTTATAGCATATGTGATTTGTTGCTATTTCATGATTTGCCATTCTGATGCTGTAAGCTAGCTCTCAAGGTTCTAGTAATTCTACACAACGTATTTAGTCCCTGATTAGGAACTGATTTCCTTCATTACTATTCACAATTTGTGAAGTTTCATGCTGTTCTTTTTGGAAACTGTGGGCATATTGAGCTGCACAGTCCCTGTTTCTCCTCTGTAAAACCTCGTCTTCAGATTAGGGAAAGAATGATTAGAATCAACTGCTCAAGGTGTCTTGACACCCTCTCCCTCCCTCCCTCTCTCTCTCTCTCTCTCTCTCTCTCTCTCTAAATTTATGTTTCAGTTTAGCAGAAAGAGATTCTATTGTTTCAGTGAGAGCAATTTGTGCTTCATCCTCAGTATTTCTGCATATCACTTGTCAGAGGCCTTTTGTACAATCAACCCTTCTCCTGAAATAAGACATTATCTGTCTTCACTGTTTCTGAAAGTATCATAGCGTGTGATTCTTTCTGATCTTGGTATCTTAGAATCGTGCTTTTTTCTTTCTTCTGTAGGATTTGGTGAAGAGATACTCTGAATTTATCAACTTCCCTATTTATCTCTGGGCAAGCAAGGAGGTTGATGTGGAGGTCCCAGCAGATGATGATGAATCAAGTGATGAGGAAGAATCAAGTATGCATATTGATTTACCCAATCTAGAGTTTTGCCCGTATGTGTGTCAGTAAGATTGCAGTCAATGGATTCTCATCATTTCTTTATGTGATAAATAGCTGATAGCAGCTCTTCTGAGGAAGGGGAAGACCCTGAGAAATCTGAAGACGAAGATGCTGAGAAAAAACCCAAGACAAAGACGGTGAAGGAGACAACTTATGAATGGGAACTGCTTAATGATGTTAAAGCCATATGGTTGCGGAATCCAAAGGAAGTCACGGATGATGAGTATATAAAATTTTATCACTCTCTTGCAAAGGTAATTGATTGCTTCAATTGTATCTACTTGGTTTGGAGATTTGCGTCTTTGGATTTTCTTATACAGCCTTTCTTTCTTCAGCGCTGGCTCATCATCTAACTGACTCTTTGATATTCAACAGGATTTCAGCGAAGAGAAGCCAATGGCATGGAGTCATTTTACAGCTGAAGGTGATGTGGAGTTCAAGGCTGTCTTGTTTGTGCCTCCTAAAGCACCTCACGATCTATATGAGAGCTATTACAATACCAAGAAATCCAACTTGAAGTTATATGTTAGACGAGTGTTCATCTCTGATGAATTTGATGAGCTCTTGCCCAAGTATCTGAACTTCTTGAAGGTATCAACTTGTGATTGCAGTGTCACCTAGTTAATTCTTATTACTTGGGTGTATAGTCCTCAAACAATTTGATCATTGTGTACAGGGTCTTGTTGATTCGGATACTTTACCACTCAATGTCTCACGAGAGATGCTTCAACAACACAGCAGTCTGAAAACAATTAAGAAGAAGCTTATCAGGAAGGCCCTTGATATGATCCGTAAGATTGCTGAGGAGGACCCAGATGAATCTACTGACAAGGACAAGAAAGGTATGTGTGATGCCTTAGCTATTTCCTTGGGAAATTATCACGAGCTCTATTAGTGGCAATGGAATTTGCCATGGCTACTCATTGGCACGGTAGCCAGACATGGCGTCTTTTTTGTTTCCTCATAACGCTGATATTTCATTGCTTGGGGATGCAGATGTTGAAAAATCTAGTGAGGATGATGAGAAGAAAGGCCAATACACAAAATTCTGGAATGAGTTTGGGAAGTCCATTAAGCTTGGTATAATCGAAGATGCTACAAACAGGAACCGGTTGGCTAAGCTTCTGAGATTTGAGACGTAAGTGACACCAAATTTGGATTCCTCCTCCATCTGTTGCTTCAAAATGATGCTGTCTTTTGTCTGTCAGATGACCACCAAACTAAATCTTACCCTAATTTCTGGTGTCTGCGTCCTCTTTACAGCACTAAGTCAGATGGTAAATTGACTTCATTGGATCAGTACATCTCACGTATGAAAACTGGTCAAAAGGATATTTTCTACATTACTGGAAACAGCAAGGAACAACTGGAGAAATCGCCATTCCTTGAGAGGCTCAAGAAGAAGAACTACGAGGTTTGTTGTTTGTTGCTTGTTTCACATGAAGCTTTCATGCAAGATGTCCTTGAATCCAGGCCCTTGTAATAATCTTGTATTGTCACCGTTGTTTTCAACGGACATTTTATCATTTAACCTCCCATCGCAGGTCATCTTCTTCACCGATCCTGTTGATGAGTATTTGATGCAATATTTGATGGATTATGAGGACAAGAAGTTCCAGAATGTCTCCAAGGAGGGTCTTAAACTAGGGAAGGACTCGAAAGACAAGGACTTGAAGGAATCGTTCAAGGATCTGACAAAGTGGTGGAAAGCTGCTCTTGCAAAGGACAATGTTGATGATGTGAAGGTCAGCAACCGTTTGGACAACACACCATGTGTGGTCGTGACATCAAAGTATGGATGGAGCGCAAACATGGAGAGGATCATGCAATCACAAACTCTATCAGATGCTAAGCAGCAAGCTTACATGCGTGGAAAGAGGGTCCTTGAGATCAACCCTAGGCACCCGATCATTAAGGAGCTCCGCGAGAGAGTCGTGAAGGATCCCGAGGTATATTACTTTTCCCTCCATGAGATTATTTCCATTGAAACGATTCCGTTCTGGAAAAATGAAGTGGACTAAAATCATCCTTCTTTGCTCGTAGACCATGTCCACATATATATATATATATGTCATCCTGTCATGTATTTGTGCTGATAGATTTGCTGAGCAGAAATGTTGAATGTTCAGATAGTTGTGGATCCCTTATGCTTTATATGCCTAATTGACCGATGGCCTTGTGCATTCCAGGACGAGAGTGTTAAGCAGACAGCGCAGCTCATGTACCAGACGGCACTCATGGAGAGTGGCTTCCTGCTGAGTGACCCCAAGGACTTTGCATCTCGCATCTACGACTCCGTCAAATCGGGTCTCAACATCAGCCCCGATGCCACCATTGAGGAGGAGGATGATGATGCTGAAGAAGCCGAGGTAGAGACCGAGACAAAAGAGGAAGCCAACGGCGAAGAGAGCACAGCTTCCGAAGTGAAGGATGAGCTGTAAGCTCGGTTGGGATGTGTAGTCGTCCCCTCTCTGCTGTCAAGGACAACTCTTTCCATTTCTCAAGTTCAATGATCTTTGTGACGAGGTCCCGAAAGCGCTGTGTTATGTTTACCAGGTTTTTCGAGGAGTAGAGTATGTAGTCAGTCATTGGAGAGTCTGTATGCGTTCTAATCAAATTATGGGGAATTTTTTGCTCTACGCAATGGTGAGATTTGAAATTGCATTACCTAATTGAGGAAAGTTTTATCCTTCTTTTGGCTGATATTTAATCTTGACAACCAAGTTTTCAAAAGTAAACTGAAACTTTTACTTGCTGCAATTGGCAATGATTATGCCGATTTATATGATTGATACCTATTTGTTCTTTATTTTTACTGCAATTTAATTATGTTTTCTTAAATCATGGAAATGTGGGAAGATTGGGGATGCAGAATGTTCTCCTACGAGAGAGAGAGCTATGCTTCTGAAGCTATGTGGGTCCATAACTTGGCATTACAGAGATCAATTGCCACTGCACCGGAATAAGTCTCAAGACGTGCAGAAAAAAAGCACACTCAAAATCAGCTGATGAACAGTGAAAGATCTCAGATGATATTAATGACATCCGAATGTGTCCCGCTGAGGAGACTACTTCAGTTGAAACGTATGCCTCTGATGATCCATCTGGCAGCAGCTTCAGCAAGGCAGACGCTCTAGCAGAGTCTGCGCTTCTAAAGACAAGAAGCCAGTGGATAATCTCGACAGTGATCAGCAAGATCTGAGCAGTTTAGTTGCTATAGGAGCATCTAGGCCAGCCAATTTTTCGGGTGCTGATGCTCTCGCATCGGTAGGCACTGCAGTGGTTTCTTCCTGCGGGAGCAAGGATGGGTTTTTGATGAGAGTAATAGCTGTGCTGAAGCCGACACTGTTTCTCATCTTCAAGTATCTGCTGCTTAGCCTCAGATGGAGATGGCTGAGGTGCCTAGAGCTATTAAGATAATGAATGCTGCTCCGACGCAACAAAATTATTCTTCTGATGAGAAGACGGTCTCTGAAAATCTTGGCGACTTGGATAATTCCCATTCGTCTAAAGAAGTAGGTGCTGCTGCTAAACCCAAGGGAACTGCGACGGATGGATACGAGGAAGTATTGAATCTTAGTGCCTTATATGGAGGGCAAAAAAGGTGGCAAACGTTAGGTCGAGAGAGAAGTGACGGACTGCAAAGAACCATTGCGTAGCACTTCCTCGGAGAGAAGCTCAGGAGCCAGAATTCGGCAGACCAAGAGCCCAGACTCGATCAGTGACAGACCCAGCTCCTTCACTGGGTGATGGAAGAAGCCCCATGCTGCTGCCTGTCTGGATATGATATGGAGATTCTGAAACTAGAGACCGTGTGGAGGATGTGGTGGAGTCCTAACACGTGACTGAAACAAAAGTGAAAAAACGAGAAGGGGTTATGCGGAGTTGATTTGAATGAAGAAGTCTGTTGTGGCAATAAAACTATTCTCAATGAGGAATTCCACAGTAGCTCCAGTCATGGCTTAAGCACCTGAAGATTGATACGAATGTGACTGAAGCCGAGGATGCAGCTAATTGTCACATGACAGAAAACAATATTAATCCGGTCTCATCCACTATCAATGCGTGGGCCTCTTCAGAGGAATCTAATCAAGGAAGACTGGAGAGGCTCCATCTTGGTTTGAGTTCCACTGGTGACGATGATGATTTGTTGGATATCCACTCTAATGGCTATGCCTGCCAGTCTCCTGAATCTTTGTCATCGTTGATGCAAGTTGACCAGAGTAACTTTGACTTGAATGACCGACCCTATTCTTCTTCCAGTGACTCTTCCTCAGTCTGAGCTCTTTATCGCAATTCACCTTCTAAGTTTGGGCAAGCCTACGTTGGGCCCCATGGTCTCCATAATGGAAACTAAAGTAGAGATCAACAGAGATGTTCTCGTCCCTCAGATTCACTTATATCTGCATAGTGGCAAAGCTACTCCAGGGCCTTCTTTAGGTGCTGCTGTTGGGTTAGATCCTGCAGTTTCTTCCCTGTACTCTCCTCTGACTCAGTGTAGCAACTCACTCACAGGGCAAACGATATTGTTCTCCTTGGCCTTGTACTGGCCACAATGACACTTCGTGGTTGACCCACGGATTAGCTTAATGCTGACTGGGGCCCCAGGGCCTACTCCAGCTCTGTATTCTTTCTACCCTATGCTGCTTGCAATGAACTTGAACACAGGACCCTCGTGGCCTCGCTTGGACTTGAACTCTGGATTCGCGGTTGATGGGGGCAAACCAGGACCCAGGTTCCCTCGTGCCGCTCTTGCCACCTTCTCAGGGCAAAGTCTGCAGCTGAATATCCCAGTGCTTTCTTTTATTAGCCTTTCCCTGGTTCTATCATCGGAGCAAAAAGGAGCCCAGGGGTGCTTTTGAACCATATTCAATTGGCTATGAGTAGCATCAATCTCCATGGTAATGAGAGGTCATATTTCTTAGGATCCTATAGGATTGTCACATAGATCTAATTGAATAAGATGGTGACTAGTCTTAAAAATTGCTGGGGGTAATACTGAGCCACTATCTTTTCCAGGAGAGGGCTAGAAACTTGACAAGCTAGAGGAAATCAGGTGCATTAATCAGTCCATAAACAAGCCCCCACCCTCTCCTGGGTTATTTTTAACAACCATTCGAGTCAACTATCACAATACAGAGAAGCAGCCCAATAATGTTCATGGACCGAGTTTCTCTCTTATCCTGGTTGTTTAAGATGTCAGTCTCCTTGGCGGTCCACCCCGAAAAGAAAAGCAGTGGAACAGTATTAGGACATGATAACAGAGGATTGGGGGCGAATATCTGAGTCAAGCACCAAGAACTAGTGATCAGGAATCTGAACAGTTCCCTATTTAGCGCCTTGATGTTGGAAATTGTTATGACTTGCTTGAATCAACATGGTACAATTGTGAGAGTATCAGCACATGTTGCAAGGAATGCACCATCTTTCTGTATCTTATGGAAAAATCATGCAAAAAGCAGGTTTTATTCACAGAATTGCCCATAAATCAATAGACTTCGACGTTCCATTGCTCTGACTTCTTCAGCTGTCTCTTGTACTCTAACCAATCAATGCCTGCACAAGAAAGAAATCAAGAGACAGAGCAATGTTAGCTCAATCTGGTCTCAACATTTTCGTCGAAGTTCTGATCATTTTGTGGGATAAAATGTGGGTTGAAACTGTTGAGCTGTACCATCTTTTGCAGCCAGGGAGACCATAATATCATCAATCCCCTTCTCCATTCCCTTGAGGCCACACATGTAGACATAGGTGTTATCCTTCTTAAGTAGCTCCCAGAGTTCTTCTGCGTACTGAGCCATTCGTGTCTGGATGTACATCTTCTCACCCTTCTCGTTTGTCTGTTCTCTGCTCATGGCATAGTCAACCCTGAAGTTCTCTGGGGCTTTCTCCTTCATCTTACCGAACTCCTACTCATGGCATATATGTGTACACGCATTTAGAAGGAATCTTGAAATGTCCAACTGAGAAAATGGGAGAGAAAAAGGGAGAGCGAGGACTTGCCTCCTTGTAAAGCAAAGAGCTAGTTGTTGGAACACCCAAGAAGAGCCAGGCCAATCCATTGAACTGTATTAGATTCAATCGATTCATTTCTGTTATCTCATACCCGTGGGAATCGAAGTATGAATCATACTTCATTTTGCGCATGTCAGTTCAAATTTTTGGGGGTCAAAATTTGATAAGGAAGAGTACTGTAATGGATAGAATGCGGGGGCATCAGCAAAGTAAAAACCAATAACTATCACAGTTTCTGGCACGTCAACATATTCCCAGTGAATTAAACTAGTTTTCTAGTGCTTTTGCTATTCAGGCTGTGTAGCTTCCTTATAAAGAATGGTTGATTCCGATCTAAAAAATGGTGCAAGAGTAGGATATTAGCTGTCTCTGCTATCAGACTTTAATGTCGAGCTTACAACCTTAACTATCTATATCTCTTCCACGTACCTTGTAGTCATCATGCTTCTCGAAGAACATCTTCCACAGGAAGGAGCGGAAAGGAGCAATACCGGTTCCAGTGGCAAGCTGACGCAAGCAAACCATATTGTAATCGCCCAACAATTGTTTGAATAGATTGAAACAAATTTATGACAAGAAACTAAATATAAGTGATGCAGACAACCCACCATGATGATGGTAGCATTCGGATCTTTAGGCATGAGCATTTCTTTCCCAACTGGTCCAGTGATATTCACTTCAGCCCCAGGCTTGAGGTCACCTGAAATGAGATTACCAATGTCACTGAGAGAAAAACCGAAAGGGACAATGGTCTGTCGAGCTCCAACGAAGGCAATTTTGAGTATATTCTTCGGGACTAAGCACTAATTTCCCCTTTTTTTTTTCTCCATTACGTCAACAGGTAAATCTTAAGAGCACATATAAGTCGGATCAATTGAAAGTCATTTTAAGAGAAGATTCATCCTTACATAAGAAGTTGGAGCAGACTCCTTTCACTATCTCTCCTTGTTCGTTGGTGTAGACAAGCCTCTTCACACAAAGAGAAACCTGCAGACACAGAGCCCAACCAGGGAACTTACTGAGAAAAATGTCAAATTTGGTGAAGATTGATTTGTGTACATGTAAGGTTTTGAAGCGTCTCCCCATAGAAGGAATCACACTGTTTTAGAGTTCCCGAAGTCCCCGAGAGCACTGCTGGCAATCGAGTACAATCTGAGCTTGTGGGGCTTCCCATTCTTGTCTACTCCATCTGGTATAACACCGATGGATTGGCCTTCTCTGTATGGGACTTCTCCTGCATTATTCAAGAGCAGATCTGTCACAATTCAAGTAATCATCATATCATTCACATTACCTATTATGATTTATAATAGGAAATACACCAGTAATACATCACAAATTTACCCAAGAAACGTATGGTGCAATATTCATTCAATGATCCCTGAAATCAACGGACGCTGAGATTTTTCATAATGCCTTTGCGGAACTGATATGATATGAGTTGAAGTTAATAAACTGTGAAAACTAAATTAAAAGGTGCAAGTCCCCTTATTGGCATCCTTACCCTCAGTGCTAAAAACCATATGCCAGGTCTCTCCAGGGGCATCATCTCCGGTGATCTTGGAATTGAGAAGGCACTTGCCAATGTAAGGGTTCTTGGGCTTGAACTTGTTCACCACCACTCCTTCCTCATTCTTCTTGGACTCCTTCACAACCTTCGCCGGTGTCTCTGTGGCCACCTGTGCCCTAATTGACAGAGCCTTCCCTCCAGCAACCAGTCCATTTCTGGAGTACACAACACCCTGGTAGGAAAAAACAAGGCAAAAATAACAAACTTAGCTGACAGGCTCAGCTGATTCTGATAGCGGAGAATCATTCCGAAATAGAAAAATCGTCTGCAAATCTCATTTGGCAGCTTTTGTTTCTACCACAGCACAAGATTGCTACTTTTTTCCCAGTTTGCCAATCCCAAGAACACGGAATATGACAAGGATAACTTTCCTCACGAAATTCTCAATGAAGAACAGGATTCTTGAAAGTTCGTGCACAACCAAATGCAAGTCGAATTATGAGAGATCCCTCCTTGCTCCCATTTCAGGTACCTTGGAAAAGCTGACCCTTTCGGGGCCCTGGGACGAGAATATGATCGAAGGGGACGACGATGATGTCCTTGAAGAAGGGAGGGCTACGGCAGCATTGACGGCAGCAGCCATTGCTTCTTCTCTCTGGGTCAGTCAGTGAGAGAGAGGAAGAGAGAGATCGTTGAAGGAAATCAAGAAGGGGGGCGACGGAAAAAGGGGGTGGAAGAGCAAAATCTGTTCCTGAGAAGTTGAAGGATCGAGTGGAGGAAATTGGAAGAGACAGGTAGGAGCAAGATTCTGACTGAGGATAAAGCCTGTGAAGTTGCCATGTATGATTCTCGTTCCTTGTTCATTGTCTTCTTTATTCTCAAACACATAAATGAAAAAACATATTATGAATTTCTACAGAGAGAAATGAGGTGATGGTGATTCCAATGGAGGAAGAAAATGCCATTGCCATTCCTTGACAGTTGATATTTGTGTCCATTTCATGGTCCTCTGTTTTCGGATATCTCCAATCTTCTCTCCTCCTACTTTGCTATGTTCTTTGATGTGACCAATGGCGTGCTGCCACATCAGCAGCTGACATAGATTGAAAAAGGAAATTTTTTTAATGTAATTATTTCAAATAGTTTAATTCTTTTTCTAATTATGTAGATTAATGAATTCGACCTGTAAATGAAGAGAATCCAAAATTAGCTGTAATTCATAGAGGTAATTCACATAATAAGAACTAAGCGTTGAACATCTACACGAATGGTGTTACTGATCAAGATCTGATATACAGATTTCCCAATTCCTATCTCCAAGTACCCTCCTGCCCACCTGCACAAAAAGGCTGACTGAAACCACTAGGAAAAGGTTGATTGATCCCTGCCAGGTGCTGAACCAGACTTCTCTGTTGTAAATAATTTATCCCCTGCTGCTGCTGATAGCCCTAGCCCAGTGGAGATTCATTCCCATTCGGGTCAAGAGATCCCCCAGTGTTTGATCCTCTATATCTGTAACTGTCACCAGCTTGTGCCTCGCTTGACTTCTCTGTAGTCTTCCTCACTCGGATTACTGATCTCCAAATTTAAATGATAGAGCAGGTTAAAGGCCTTCAACTGCCCGCTCAGGACCCGTGCCTCGTTGACTCCCCTCGAAGATCTCGAGACTCTGAAAACACCAGGCTGCAAGTGGCAGAAGATGTGACTTTAGTGCAACCCAACAGCCAGGCACCAGGACTCCTAGTAGTGCTAGTGACAGCAGTTACTTGGACGTGGCCGTGCAAGGTCGTGTAAGGGTTTTGTGTGTTCTTGTAATTCGTGTTTGTGAATACAAGTGAGATTTCCCTTACCTTGCATTGTTCGATCGAAAGAGGATGTAGGATTGCAGCTCCCTTGAATGTCACGGGAGCTGTGTCCCGAGCCCTTTCTGGTCCCAGGAGACTTTTGTCCAAGGCAGTGAGGTTTCTCGGCAGAGATGTGGGACGAAATACGTGTTCATACATCTCTTGAGGGTTCCAATCAGGGCCTCCGGGTTATGCCAAGCTCAATTGCTGAGGCAGACTATTGAGCATGACAAGAAACATTAAAGAGGATCGGCAAGAGGAGAAATCCCATTAAGAACTTACCTTATGCAGAAGGCCTCTATTCTGGTTGGGTTCTCGGTCTATTCCATGCACGGAATAAGTTCATATTTTATGATAGGCGAACTCTAGTAGTTGGAAAACCTGAAGTAGGAAAAGTTATTGGGACATTCTTTACCTGAGTTGAACTTCAGGTCGACTACCAATATGGATTGGTTGAGGAGGTTTGACGGATCTCTCTCTTAAGCAAGATCTGCCTCTCTCAAACCCATACTAGTTCAGACCCATTGAGTGTCTAGATATGTTCAACACCAAACAGAACTGTTCGGGTGCACTGGAGGCTTGAAATTTTGATTTTTGCTTCCTAAGCTGTTAAATGGCTTATACAACATCCGAAGTCTGAGAAAACATAAATTCTCTGACATGCTGCTTTTTTTTCGCCTTCCCTCAGTAAGCTATTATTTTTGTCAAATAGTTATATACATATACTCACTGATACAATACAAACTCGAGAGTCATCTGACAACATAAGGAGAGTTGTGATCACCAATAAATTTGGGACTATGATGACTTGCTATGGAATAATATACTAAGCTACACTATACAACACCAGAAGTGCTTCCTTTTGATCAGGGATGAGATCAAGGAAACTCTAACACATTCATTTTAAATCCGTGATTAAGTTCAAAACATCAGTTTTAGAGTGTTTGATTGCTGGTGTCTCCCACAATGCCTGGCTAGGTGAGGTTCCCGTGCTCCTGCTTAAGGGACAGATTTTGCCTGTTCTCCTTGGAGAAAACGTTAATTCCTGACTTTTGCTTATTCCTGGAAACGGTCTGCTCCAGCACACCTCTTCCAAGAGGTTCCCATCTTCTTTGGAAAGTTTCGGAATGATGCTGTTGGTAGGAGGAATCTGCTGCACTTTTGGATGGAACTTTGGGCCCTTGTGGTGGGACGAAGAAGACACGACAGCTAAGGGTGTGATTGAATGGACCCTCTGTTTCACGAGGCTAATCAGATGATGAAGCCACACCACTAATTCAAGGATGTAGAGATCCATTTTCTCCTTATCTGCATGGTATAGAGTATGAAGGCGGATCGGTTCCTTGCTCATATATGTGCTCTTGGAGGACTCCTTGCTGTGAAATAAAAGGTTAAGAAGTTATTTGGGTTCGGTTATCTCCAAGATTTCGTATTGACAAACCAAAGCTATGATGAAAAAAGGGACTCACCCAGCATTTGCCCAATCTCCTACCCACCCGAACTTCTGATGAGCTCTGTTTACAATGACAAAGAAACAATGGGCGTCACTAAAGTGAAATCCACATAAGTGACAGAAAATAGAATGAAAACTTTGGTCGGGTTCTATCTCAAGCATTAATGCAGGCAAAATGAAGCAGCAAGCTCTATGAACAAGATTCTTAGCAGATCCTAAACACTGATTCAACGTACTTAATGGTGTTTGCTGCCAAAGGAACGAGCCATCTCGAAGTCTTCTCCATCTCAGCCTTGACACGGGAAATCAGAAACTGCAGCAACCACAAAATTAAGTCTTGATAGTGATAATGGAAGATAATTCAGAACAGAAAATTCAGACTGTGCACTACCTTCTCTTTGAGATCATCGGCTTGCAATCGGGAAGATAGAGCTTTCTGAACACCACTTGGCAGAGAATGATATAACGAGTCTCGGATGTTATGAGGAAGGCATGCAGGACGAGAAGCCTGGGAGACACATTTAACAAAACAACAGTGTCATTAGCTCAGGAATCTTTCTAACCATAGCGTAGAAGGAGCAAAACTCCAAGAAGGAAGAAAGAAATAACTGAAACATACGATTGAGTCGATCTGAACAATTATGTTGGCGTAGTGTAATGCAAGACCCATTGGGCCTAATCTTTGGGCATCCTTACGTTTTTCAGCACCGTCACTACCGTCTGATGTAGTCATTCCTGGCATCATAAACTTTCTGATTACTAAGCAGAAACAGTAACACATTCCCAAGCGTAAAACATTCTGATTTTAACTTCCGTACCATTGCTTCCAAATGCTTCCACAAATCTTTGGTGAATATAGGTTGCGATGCCTATGAACTTCACCATAATCTGCAAAGGTTGACATTAAGTCGAAAAATGTTCTTTTAGTCTTGGTTGTAAAGATTGATTGTAGCACATCAAAGGACTTGTGAAAAACGCAGACAAAGACTTAAGTTTATGGTTTCTGCAGAAACCACAGAATTAGCTCGTTGTCTTCCTGTACCTCCTCCATATTCCTTGACCAAAGAGATTTCCTCCTCAAACCCTTCACGAGTTTCCTCTGATTCTTCAGTTCGTTACGTAGCATCACGAGCTCCTCTCCTGCAATTTGACAACAAGATAATCCACCACTTTGTAGTTCTGAAACCTAAAGCTATTGCAGGATAAGCATAAGCATTTCATTCGAACCATTTTGGGGGAGATTGAAGCATTCTGCTTCTTCAAGCTTCTGCTTATAATCTTGCTCGAATCGATCTAGAGTATTCAGCTCGTGGTACAACTCCTGCAAATACGAAACAACTCAGCCTTTTTTTATTTTACAAGATCTTCATCCGAGTTCAACAATTTCAAAGCTGTCTCTTCCGGAACTTACAGAGGTACACCGAACCAAAGGACTCAACTCTCCCATCACTGTTTCCACCTCTTCCCTTGAGGACCTGAGGCATGCACTGCCCGAATCTAATCTGTGATCCAACAAAAGAAAAGGTTGAGAGTGTTTTTTTTTAATTTTTTTGTGAACTTGAATTATAGCCTGGCAATGATTTGTTAGTAGATCTTAGTTTACTTCGAAAAGTATTGGCCCAAGTTGTGCCACTGGGGATCCTTGCACAGATCTCCAAACCTTATCACTTCTCGTAAAAAGACATCAATTTCCTCCCTGCACAAACAGAAAAATAAATAACATATTTGCTCTTCTAAGATATTCTAAAGCTTAAATCCCAGAAAAAGATTTCTCTGTTCCAATAAACAAACCTTTTGTCTGAAGCAGCAAGTCTCAGCAACTCTTTCATGTCCGTGGAAACTAAAAGCTGGACTCCTTCGGAACGCAAAGTCTCCTTCAAGGACTGGATGCTGCTCTCAGAAAGGGATTGCAGCAAGTTTTCACCTTTAACTATCGTATTGGCAACCTCGAAGGCAAGAATAGACATTGTATTCCCTCTCGGTACCAAGCCATACACCACTTCCTTGCTGAATTCCGGGAAACTCTTCCCGATTGAGTTTAGGATTTTTACAGCCTGCTTGAGGCCCGAGATCCTTGCCCTTTCAGAAGATGTAATCTTCTCCACAAGCTAGAAGAACATATGCAAGGAGAAAGAAAAAGTGCAGAACAAGTGATTCCTCAAGCTGACAATTGAAACATGTTAATAGCAATTGGGTGGACAATCAATGAAACATTGAATACGATAAGGACAAGATGGAAAAACTATTCCCAACCAGATCCGTGAAGGTGATCATGTTCTTGCCCTGGTGTCAGCAAGAACCGAATTCTTTTACAGCACTAGGTGTATCGCTATGGTTGTGTCTTCTCAAAAGTTTTTCATAGTTCCAATATCGAAAATGTCTTGTATTTGCATCAGAAACATAAACTACTGCGATAACTGCAATTCTTCCATTACTGATTCCGAGTCTTTGCTCTAGAGTCCCAACAATATGGTAATATGCCATAATTTATTCACTTCCATGTCCTCATTCATGTCCAATCCATATGAACTAAAACTATGCTTTCTTCCGCTATTCCTAGAGAGTTAGAAACAATTCAGCCCACTATGTCATCTACAAATAACTAGCAGAGTATTAGCCTGAATGAAGTACCTTGCTCGGGTCTTTCTTGGAGGATGTGGACGACTTCAATTTATGTGATTCACCGGCATCATACTCTTGCAGCACTTGCCGAATCTCATCCCCATTGTGATCTGATAAGGAGACTTCTTTCTGTTTCACGGAGCTGCTTGTCAAACTCCGGTTCCCTGGAGATCCTGAAAACTCGCTCCCACTCCCCTCTTTAGCATCTTGTATGGCCGACGTCCCACCCGAACAGACCCCTCCCATGGCCTCTCTCGATGGCGGCTCGGTCACCCAACAACAATGCCGGTATTCGTTCCGAGGATCAAGACACAGGAACAGAAATCATTTTGTTGTTTCCTCATCGACTGGACAACAGGATCAAACGAGCGAGGGGAAGAAGTCAATCATCAAGACACAGACTTTGTCCTGTCTTTTTCCAGAGCCTAAGAACCGAACAAAGGGTCAACTGCTAAAGCCAGAAAACTACGAGGAAGACCCACGAAACAGGACAGAGCAGAACAAAGGGGTGATGTATATATATACATACATACATAATCAAATAGCTCGCCAAAAAGAAAAAACAACCCCACGTTAGATTAGATCACATATTATAGTATTGAAAAGGACCTTATGGGTAGACATGGGCCGGTTGACACCAAAAAATGCTGAGGCAAGGCGACAGAAGATTGAGCCGCCGTGAGCTGCTGCTGATGGATGGATTAAGGGAAAACTACATAGAGAATGAAACTTCTGCGAAGAGTTGACTTTGTTAAATAATTATTGAAAACTAGACTAAGTCACCTCCTCTCAACCCTTCGATGACCTCATCGGGGGAGAGCAGCAAAGGGTGTCGATGGGTGCCAATATTCCCGATCTACCCCTCCCCCGAGAAATTTCAAGGAGAGGGGAAAAAAATTAGAGAGACTGAATCATTTGTAGCTTATCTAATTCACCGTATAACCGGAGATGAAATTTAGAAATTTTATTTAAATCTATTGATATTCCGTGAAAGATGATAAGAACAAATTTTGAAATGGGAAATATGATATTTTAAAATGGAAATATTAAAATATAATATTTTATAAATTTTCGTGAGTTGAAGGGGGATGATCCCCTCCCGAAAACCGCCTTTAAATCCATCCATCCATCCCTCCCTGCATGTAACTACACTGAGCCAAACGTCAACACTCCTTTAAAGAAAAATAAATTAATTAATTAATTAAAAAGAAAATCAGAAAGTCAACCCACGGGAACTGACGAACGTTCCGTTGGACCCTCAAAGCTCGATTATCCAAACTGTGAAGAAAGGCTCTTTCCGGTCCTAATTCCCCCCAAATTGTGAAGGGTAAAAATTCATCCCTATCAATCACTCCATTAAATGACTCGAACCGGACTTACAAGAGTAATAGATTCATATAAGATCTCCAAAACTTAGTTTGATGGGAAAATTACATAGAGTCCTCATAGAACATGATTTTTTATTCATTATTCAGATATGAGATTCCATTTCTCAGCACCGATAATAATCCAGCCCGGTTTAATTAAAACTCGTGAACACTTGGTATCAAATCCCAGTTCGGACATCATCGACGTGGAGTATTTGTGAACCGAGGGGAGCTCAATCTCACATAGGACCGATCGTCCCCCCGAATTTCTCTCTTTCATTCTTTTCCTTTTCCTCCTTTCACGAGCCACATAGAGATACAGGTAAGCGCACGTGCAAGTACGAGCGACCTCATCAGGAGGTCACGTGCTCGACGAGAGAATCGAACCCCCGACCTCGCTGACTAACGACTGCTCATGGGTTGTACTCAAGCACGCCCTTTCTTGATTCTTTTGTGATGCACCCCAAGAAACAAGCCGAATTCCCATCGAGTAAATTTCGTCTTTTTCCAGCCAGTTGAACTGATCAAAGAGTCCTGAGCTCAGCCAGCTCCCTAACGAAATTTCTATGCAAAATCGGTGATGTAATATCCACCTAGAACACAATCAGAACAACCCACAAGGCATAAAATAAAAAATAAAAGAAAAAAAAATCTACTTCGCCAAGAGCCATGATCGCGATAAGAAGATTCAGTCGACACTACGAAAATTAAAAAAAAAACTCGTTTACTTTTCGTGATTTCTTGTTTTTTAATTAAAAAAAAGTCTTTTGGACTTTAAGAATTGCAATTTGCTCTTCCAGTGGACGGCGGCTTTCGTAGTCAAATCGTGTAGAGCATGCCGATGCCGATTCTAAATGTCATGTCCGCCCCACTCATTCGATTATCGGGCACACCAACCGGACCTCGATCGATGTGAAACCCTTTTAGCTACTTTTCCGCCGAGTGATCCGAAGCTGCATCCTATTATTGTATATGTATTAGAGTCCTCAGCTTCTCCACTCTGTTTCCTTTGCCTCATACTAACCGGAGGTCAAGAGGAACAGTCGTGCATCTTAACGCATGTCAGTGTGAGGTTTGTCTAGGGTTTTGGAGTTTCCTAGGAAATAAAAATGCTTTGAAAAAGAAAACCTCTTCTTCAAGTAAACGGACCCTCTACATGTGTCAACATGGGTCGGTCGAGATAGTTTGACGCATATTTTCTCTTGAATGAAGTTAGTCTCAAGTCCGGGCCCTGTAGATGCATAAGATCCATTCATGATTGAGGATAGTGTTGTTAAAAGTGCGGTTCGGGCTGGTTCAAAACGTATCTGTAACCGTTAGATTCGGTTACGACTTGGCCTGTTTGCTTGACAGGCCGATCCAGTTACAGGTCATGGTTTTATGCGAATATGAATCAGTCCGGAACTATTTATAAACGGGCCGGTCTGACCCATGAATAGTCCTATTTTTAAAATTTAAAAAAAAACACATTTATCTTCAAGTGAACAATGTGTTTTGATGGGTGAACCGTGTCTGTGAACCGTATTTTAATTGAATAGATTAACAGTATTTTTGATGTGATGTGATGAACAATACTTTGATTGTATGACTCGCCCATTTGTGGCCATTAATTTTTCAATAAAGTGTAGGAAATTATGACACTTGACGGGTGAATGGCTATTGTTCACGGTCCGAGCCAGTTTTTTAGCAGTTTCAGGTCGGTTACTGTTCAACGGGCCTATATTGCTAACCCGGCTTGTAACCGCCCCTCAACCCAATAAGAGCTATTACGGGCCGGGTTAGGGATGGTCCGGACCTATTCCGGATTTGAAGGGGGGCGGGGAAAGAAGCAAATTGGGGGACTAGTGGGTTAAGTATGCCACAGCTTGTAATTTATACGTGGTCGTCTCGTGAACCAACCAACCAAAGAGATGATTGGTCACCGAGAAGCATATTCGGGGTATAGATACGGATTAAGCGATCATCCATCAATGAGCAAATTAACCATAAATAAATCAGTACATTATATCTATCCTATTGAGTTGAGCTTAACATGCATAATATATATATGTATGTATATGTATATCTTACCGTGGAGAACGCATAAATTAGTTCTGGGAATCGAAAGTCAACGTTGACATTTTATTTTCAGCTTTTTTTTCTTCCTTTTCTTAGTTTTTATTTTTGCTGGGCAGGTGGAGGAAGTGTTCACCCAACATTACAATCTAAGACGGGGAGGATCTCGTCATCATCAGGAGCATCGTTTAGGGTTTGCTCAACTCAACCCATGGATTTTGCTAACTGATGTAACCTTTCCATAACCATAATTTTTAAAATTAGACCGGACTAAAAACCAGCCAAGACATGAGTTCATAGATTTATGGGTTAGACTGAAGTTTAACAGGTGAAATCGTATATGTAATAAATAATATTACAAATAAATTAATATAATATTATAATTTGTATATAATTTATAATAAAAATTAGCTTAAAGTTCAATATATAAATATAAATATAGTAAAATAAGATAAGTATATTATAATATTTTTATTTTTTTTAAATTTTAAATGTGCTAATTTTTTACTAATCCAATTAGGTTGATTGATCTGACAGGAAACCGGTTGGTTCAACTAGAGCTTACCTAATTTAAAATGTAATTGTGTTATTTCTACTAACCAACCAAGTGAGTAGCCTATTTTCTGTCAAACCAATAGGTCCGGTCCGATTTTTAAAACTATACCCTTTAACAGAAGGTTGAATCATAAGAGAACCAATTTGTACTATTCAGTTATTATGATTTGATTCGGTTTGATTCAACGGTCATATTCTAGTCGATTTTTTGACCTCCAAGTTGTAGCCATAATAACAAATATGGAGGCCGGCTAAATCTAGCATGCCCCTCGGTTCAGAAGTCCTAGCCAGCAGAATAGGTTTGTGAGTTATATATATGTATATATATATTTCCGTTAGCCAAAAAAGGAAAATAAATTTACATTTTAAGGATAAAAATTGTATAGCTCAAAAGAATAATGGATGACTGGACATTAAAAGGTCTCTTCCACGCCCGCGAAGCGAGTGCACCTTGCCTCCTTGCTGCCCTGCCCCTTCGACGTCCGTCAGAATTCAATCTGGACGTGAGATCCATTTCGAGCATCCCGAAATTGAGTTGGCCAGAGAGAGAAGGCAATTATTCCGGGAAATTTTCGAGTAGCCTCATCGTTGTGGAGGGCGGAGAGTCAATGAAAATGGAGATGAAGGTCGTCGTCTTTCCTTAAATCACCTCCATTGTCGATTTAGATGCACTCAGATTGAAGAGGAAGAGAGGGGAGATGGATCGAGTCAGATAATAAACCGACGACCGCCATCGAAATCGTCCGGCTAACAAGGGAATCAATCATCAGAAGAAATGCATATCTTTTTGCATCAGATCATTCTCAGACGACCTCGTGAGAAATTCAATCCAAGACTCATCATCTGATCCCTCCATCATCAACAAGCTAACGATGAGAGAGAGAGAGAGAGAGAGAGAGAGAGAGGTGGATTCTGGTCCGAGGAAGCTCGGGTGTTTAGCGCCGGCTATCAAAAAGACGGACGGAGATCGTGGTGGACTGTCTAGGGTTTTAGGATTAAATGGCGATTTTGCCCACTCCCGGGTCGGATCCAATTAAGAGGTTACACGGACACGAGCAGCCCATCTCCTTGTGGGCTGTGCCTCATCATCTGGCCCAGCCCATTGTCAGCTACGGATAGATGACAAAAACGACGACTCCCGCAGCTGGGAACTCTGTCGTATCGTCTGTGACTGAATTTTAGTGTAGCCAGAGGAGGTATAGTTTGCAGTGCCTCTATTGGACTTGAATATCAACAAGATGGTGCGTGGGTGTCGTAGGGGGCATCTCCAGAAGATACAGTTACAGGTTGCATTCCCCCTCATTTCCCACTTTTGTTGTTATTTCCTCTTTTCAATTTATGATCTTGGATCATGGCAGGTGGTATACCCTGTAGGGAAGAAATATACGCCTGCTCCTTCAGCACCTGGTTTGACACTATTGTCTACTCCAGAGTTTAAGGCTCTTTTTACTGCTGAAGACGTGGAACTCCCTTCATGGGTCGGTGGCATGTAGGAGTTCTTTTCATACCCTCATACGTTTCTCTAATTTTCTCTGTGTCTGCTCTTACTATTGTTCGTTTATTTTTTCATGAGGGTGTATGGCTGAGTATCTTCCTCATCTGGAAGAATCTATTCAGGGACAGATTTAATGCCTTTTTCTCTCAGTTACTGTCAGAAAGTGTTTTCTGCTAGAGTTCTCTGTAACTATCTACTGCCAGTGCTTTGCATTCTGCAGATCATGGAATGGAAGCAGTCTCTTCAGTTGATTCATGGAGACGTTTTATTGGGGCATTAGTCCCTCAACTTGAAAGACCGCTAGAAGCTGAACCCATATGTACAGTGTATACATCTATCTCAGGCAAAAAAAAAAAAAGTCTCAGGTTGACCAATGTGTTTTTGTGGCCTACCTTTGCAAGTTGAAAGGCAACATTTCTTGTGCCTTCCAGTGTATTTACATTCCCGATATGTAGAAAGTTTCTTGTAATCATCCTTTTGTGAGCCTTATCTGAATACAAGTTCCAACAGGATTTTTGGTCGTTCTCGGGTCTACATCCCTGTAATTTCTGTTACATTTTAACAGAAGGTATCTCTGTAGGATCACTTCTTCATCCCGACCCAGTTTCCAAGGCAACAAAACAGCGCTCATGCTGATGAGTTCTCAGGTTCCCTTGCTTTCCTTAACCTAACTTTGTAACCACTTGCATAACGATCAAAGGCTAGTACATTTTAGTCACTTGAATACAAAAGATTGCTTTTCCAAAATCTCTACCTCTTTTTCATTTCAAATAGAACTAGACGAAATATGTACATCAGAATTCCAGTTGTCCAGTTGACGAACTCTTATCAGAAATGAAGTTGTTCGTATAACTAACAATTGCTTCAATTTCTAGTCAAGTCTAATGAAATTTTATCTGTCATCTCTGTGTGTCTGTTTTTTCAGTGGAAGTGTTTGAGACATTGAGCTTTTCTGGTACTTGTGTTGTAGCCCGTAATTGGCTACCTTGTGAAGTAGCGTATTGTCAGCACAGTTCGAATTGAAGTAACTTCTGAAAGGAACAGTCCTTGGTTTCCGGAAAAATTAACAGCTGAATTGCATTCATGTCTTCAGCACTTCAACTCCCAACATGTTCCTATCCAGTCAGCTCTTTTGATTCATTACCCATGGAGTCCGAGATGGGAAGCCTCGCAGATGGCCGAGAGAATATTGTGAGCTTTTTCAACATACGTGGTATTTCCACTTGCATCTCTCTCTTCAGAGAATTCTCATGGCGGTCTCCTTTTTGACAGTGAATTCTTGGTGGGTGAGGCCGTCAACTTCAGGACGTACTGCAACGAGATGCAGCTTCAACTCCAAGCATGAGATGATTAAGAATTACCTTGCTTGCCCCGTCAAAGCGACTCCCATTCACCCCGAGTATATGATGTAGGTAGCATACATACATATATATGTATCATTGTTGTGTAAATTGCACGATTCATCGATTAACTGTGGCTGCATTCTGTCGACGATATTTTGCAGGTCTGTCTTTCCCTTGACGATTGTCAGAAACGCTTGCTTTTGTAACCGTGTCTTGTCAATTCTGCAGCTTCCCATCTCCCGTGAACCTTCGACTCTGGGATGAAATCAAGCCCGAGGTAACTTAAAAGATCTCGTGCAGCGGGTAACGATCTGCATCCATATTCGACAACCACATTACGCAAGTGTTTTTTCACGTGCTCGATGAATGTGAGTTGTTCTTAAGTTACTGCCCTGAGCTGTTAGCAGAGATGATGACATATGGCAGCTCGGGCGATCCAGAAGGAACCATTTCCCGATCACCACCAAGTACTTCCTCGAGACTGTGGCATAATCCTATACGCTGAATCTTGTTTTACCATCACGACCCACAATAAGTCTGTTCCCTTCGTGCCCATAAGCTGCTACCTCTCCTCTTCACTGATCCATGACCCGAATATGCAGTTCATTCCATCGCGCGGTGGATGGCTTTTGGTGAGGATCATAGACGGCTGTCGGAAGAGATGATTCAAGGCTGGAATATCACCCGAGGATTGAATAGTCATAACAACGATGAATTCACTATGGATAAATTATATAATCTAAAATTTATTATTAACTTTTAAATATTAACCTTTAAAAATTTTAAATTATATATTTAATATATTATATGTTATCTAAAGTAAATGGTGAACTGTAAAATAATGAACGGACAAAATCACCACCATGGAATGGTGACGTCTTCAAAAAGTAGTGAGTGCCGGGCCCACAGGCGATGGGCACGTGGGCCTCGTGTCCCCATCGCGGAATTCATAAACAGAGGACTACGAGCCTGTTCTGTTCCCCTTTTCTGTGTTTCCCTCTTTCGAGATGGAAGAGAGAAGCTCTGCGGACACTCTCTGCCTACGTTACAATCAAATCGGAGAGAATTGATACGGTGACGTTTTGTGCAGTGATATTGGTCGAGAATTTACGAATTTATAAGTTTAATTTTTTTATTATGAAACTTTAATATTCCTGAATTCTTTTTCTTTATTTATTATTTTTTTAGTTCACATATTTAGAAAAAAAATCAGTTATAAAGAATTTATTTTGATTTATAAACATATATATATGTGATATAATACATCATAAATTAATGAGCAATCTAATCATATATTTACAAGTTTACCCTATCATAACCGTGAATTTTCTCAATGCAGGAGGTTCAGAGCCTAGTAGCAAGGTAATTCGGTATCACCCACCGTAGGCGTAGTAGAATGGTTTGACACTCATCATCATAATTGGAGAATTCAAGTTCAAGTCCCACTCTTGGCGGAAAGTTTTTAACCTCTTAAATGGGCCGATCCGGAGTGATTTGTATCAGTGAGCTGGACAAAATTTAATTGGGTAAAGAGATTTCTTAAAATAAAAAAAATCGGTAGCTCGATCAACGGCACGTGATCGACACGGCGTACATAATAATAAAGAGGAGAATCCGACGGGTGGGTGGTGTGTAGCGGGATTTTCCCCCTACCGTGAGCAAGAGAACGTTAGATTCTGCGCCACCCATATTGGTCGTCACATGCACTTGCGTCTCCAGATCTCTCTCTCTCTCTCTCTCTCTCTCCGTCTATCTCTTATACAGTGATACATTACAACCATCTCCCCATTCCTCCGCCATAAATATCATCTTCCTGCATCTGCTTCCTCTCCATTCCATCGGATTCTTTACCTCTCCCCACTCTCTGTGTCTCTGTGAATCCCTTCACGTCGCACTCACCGATCCCGTCCAAGAACAATGAGGGAGATCCTTCACATCCAAGGTGGGCAGTGCGGGAACCAGATCGGTTCCAAGTTCTGGGAGGTGATCTGCGACGAGCACGGCGTCGACCCCACCGGCCGCTACAAGGGCGGTGTCGACCCCTCCGACGGCGACATCCAGCTCGAGCGCATCAACGTCTACTACAACGAGGCCTCCGGAGGCCGCTACGTCCCCCGCGCTGTCCTCATGGACCTCGAGCCCGGCACCATGGACAGCATCCGCTCCGGCCCCTACGGCCAGATCTTCCGTCCCGACAACTTCGTCTTCGGACAGTCCGGCGCCGGCAACAACTGGGCCAAGGGTCACTACACCGAGGGTGCCGAGCTCATCGACGCGGTCCTTGACGTCGTCCGCAAGGAGGCCGAGAACTGCGACTGCCTCCAAGGTATCATTAAAATCTAAACCCGTGTTTTAATTCCTCTGGATCGGATTCCCTTGAAACGGGATTCATGTATTTCGTTCAAATTCTACCACAGTTTTGCTCATTGTCTTTTCTTCTTCTTGTCATTTCGTGCATTTGGATATCCTCATTTACGATTGCACATTCTTCTGCATCATCTCATCGTCATTGTTTATTCCATTTCCGCCATTTGGTCTGTCTCAGATCTCCAGATCTGATCGTACAGCCACACAGTCGTATTCACGATATGCATATTCCGATGATGTCGCATAAGATACAATTTCTTGACTTCTTGTCTTCTTGGCCTTTCGGAGTAAAATATATTATTAGCTGGGTGGGGATTGGCTCTCGACTGGGTCCCACCTTTGTCTGTTGCTGATAAGTGGCCAGGCATGAGGGCCTTGTTCCATGAATGCATAACTTACTCCCTGAAAAGATCCTTTGAGATCTGTTTCCAAGGTGCCATGATTGCGACCACCCAACCGCAATTCATCTCTAAGCCGGCAATTAGATGGGGAATAGTTAACCATAACAGTGATATATTATGATTGATTACATGGCGATAAACATGATGATGCTGGTCATGATTTGTTTCCCTACTGGAGAGCACCATCGTGATCCTAGCAAAGTTAAAATGCCACTGGCATTACAATCAGTGTCATCATCCCGTTACTTCATTACTAGCTAGCAGACCATATTGTCTGGAAAATATTCAGCCTTTATTTGTTCAACTCAATTTTTGAGTCAAAATTCTTGGAGTAGGAAAATGGAAATGGAAACAATCACTTTTCTGACTTCTCATTATTAGGGCAGATCTGAATGCGTTCTTCGGTCACATTTGCGCTCATAGGTGATTCTAAATAGCAGGACAAATTATACGCTTCCCAAGAGGATACGAGGAAATTATGCTGCCTGCAGTCTAGATTAGGCTTCAGAGCTCAAGAAATAGGGAGTTGTGATGTTGATAATGGCCGTTGAGCACTAATATTAACAGTTAAGACATTGAATTGCAATCTTATACAATATAAGATTAGTTCCCAGCGAGGTTGCAGCTGCTAATTTACTTCAGTATCTGTTCCGAAGCTCTTGGATGAGACTGGTGTTATCTAGGTTGTCAGTTGCCACAACATTGGAGTCTTTTGACTTCGTTTGAAGTCATAGCACTCCGAAAGGTGCAGATTTGCTGTGATGGGTTATAGATCTTCCTGTTAATTGTTGTCTCAGATATTTTAATGCTATGGATGGAAAAGTGGATTCTTCATTCTATGAGTATGATGGTTTTTCTTGACAGGTTTCCAAGTGTGCCACTCGCTCGGAGGAGGCACTGGCTCTGGTATGGGAACCCTCTTGATCTCAAAGATCAGGGAGGAGTACCCGGACCGAATGATGCTGACATTCTCTGTCTTCCCCTCCCCCAAGGTGTCTGACACAGTCGTGGAGCCATACAATGCCACCCTCTCTGTGCATCAGCTGGTCGAGAATGCCGATGAGTGCATGGTGCTTGACAATGAAGCCCTTTATGACATCTGCTTCAGAACACTAAAGCTTAGCAACCCAAGCTGTAAGGGATACAAATATACTATTATTCCATGAAGCTTTTCTTTTCCTCTTTCTCAACATAGGATAAAAGCTAATTAAAGCCAAGGGATATCAATGTCTTCCTTAGTTGCCAACTTTCTGTCGAAATGGACAGTCTCGCTTGTGGATCTTCTTGTTGTACTTACAAGCTTGTCTGATGTGTTTCTGCTTGCAGTTGGGGACCTTAACCACTTAATATCTGCTACCATGAGTGGTGTGACCTGCTGCCTGCGATTCCCGGGGCAGCTGAACTCAGACCTTCGAAAACTTGCAGTCAACCTGATCCCGTTCCCCCGTCTCCACTTCTTTATGGTTGGATTCGCCCCGCTAACCTCCCATGGTTCCCAGCAGTACATCTCCCTCACCGTGCCTGAGCTGACCCAGCAGATGTGGGATGCAAAGAACATGATGTGTGCCGCTGATCCCCGTCATGGCCGCTACCTTACAGCCTCAGCCATGTTCCGTGGGAAGATGAGCACCAAGGAGGTGGACGAGCAGATGATCAATGTCCAGAACAAGAACTCCTCATACTTCGTGGAGTGGATCCCTAACAATGTGAAATCAAGCGTGTGCGATATTGCACCGAGGGGCCTGAAGATGGCTTCAACTTTTGTCGGAAACTCTACCTCGATTCAGGAGATGTTTAGGCGGGTGAGCGAGCAGTTCACAGCCATGTTTAGGAGGAAGGCCTTCTTGCACTGGTACACCGGCGAAGGAATGGACGAGATGGAGTTCACCGAGGCTGAGAGCAACATGAACGACCTCGTGGCAGAGTATCAGCAGTACCAGGATGCCACCGCTGAGGATGAGTACGACGATGAAGTCGACGACGAGGGACTCGAGGCCTGAGAAATGTGGTAACTTCGAGGAAACTGCTTCCATCTGAGCGAGTCAGGTCCCTCTACAAAGTCCTGGTTCCATCTGTTTGTCTCCAACCCTGTTACCCCCCATTCACTCTGCCTCGCTGTCTTCAGCTGTGGCTATGTTATATATAATGGGTGTTCTTATTATGTTTGCCAAGAGACTTGGGCCTTTCGTAGGCTTGTATCCTCCTTTTCATGTTATTCTTATGAACTCGATTGGTTCCTGCGTGGCCTAATAAAGCTTCATCTCTGAGAGATCTGATGATAATTAGCTCTTTCACACTGTCCGCCCGTGATCGGGTTTCCTCTCAACAACTTCCTGTTACATCCTGAACTTATTTACTATCATTTCTCAAAGTGACTAAATTGAGTATCAGCTGCATTCATGCAAGGTCAGTTGCCGCTGGTCCAGATATCATGCTACACACGGAGCCAGTATGGACCAGATTAAGATATCAAAAAAGGATGCAAATGAAGAGTCTATCATAATCATAGGAATGGCGGTTTATCAGGTTCGGATAGAGTTTCAATAGTTCCCATCAAAACGAATCAATGAGAGCCTCACCAGAGTGCCATTTGGATCAGTAGTGTACCTAATTGAGATATTACAGCTCTGGACTATGACAATAAGAGAAAGCAGTAAGCTCTGAACAGAGCTAAGATGCCCTTGATTTCTTAGTCACTCTACTTGCCAGCACAAAATCGTCATCCGAGTCCGTGTCAGAGCCTCTATCTTGGTCTTTTCGCATTTTGACCTGCTTTGCCAAAACCTTCACCTCAGCCGTCTTCTTATTTGAGGACACTGGAGAAGATGGCAAACTATTCTTCTTCACTGTGGCGGTAGTCTGAGAGATTCTCTTCACAGAAGAAGCAGACTTCGCTGGGGAACTGAGCCTTTGCGCCTGAGTTCTTTTCTGCTTCTTCTCGAAGACTTTGTTAGCCTCTTCCTTAGGAAGAAGTCCTGACTCCATCATCCTGCAGCCAATACAATATTATGATTTCATAGTGATAAACAAGAGCTTGCAAGAATTTAGAGCAAGAAATCTGGATCCAAAGAAGTAGCCCTCCAAACAATGAAAATCTAAACCTTCAAACAATGAAAAATCTAAGGAAACAAGAAAAATAATTCAAGCAGTTCAAGCTAGAATTGAGGTAAAGTTTTTAACTAGAGCAAATTATCATCAACTCAACTTGTAATGCCCTCTAATACGAGCACAAAATTCATTGCAATGATCAAGTTTTCTAGCTGAAATCAGTAATTGGGGGCAAATGTCTCACCAAAATTGTGCCATTTCACTGCTGGGGAGTTGCTTGTACAGTGTCTCATAGAAAATCCTCAATGGGTCTCTCTACAAATCAAACAATGCATGCACTAATCATTCCAGCGGTCAACCAATTAATCAACATAAGGGAATAAAGTTCCATTGGATGAGTTATAGACCATACTTCAGCAGGAGGCTCCCGCTTCTGGCCAGGCAGATCGTAGACCTTCCTTTCTCTCTTCTTTCCATTTTCCAGAGCTTGTTTTGCCGTGTTCTTCTCCTGTTCCTCCTTAGCTTTCTTCTTCCTTTTCAGCTCCTTTAATTCACAACAATCCATTCATTTCAGTAAGCTGCATTTTCCACAAAAAGCATTAACTATCCCAAAGCTCATTGTTTCACAAACTCTTCCATTACAGGCCTAACTCAAATAAAAATGCCACAAAATAATCAATCAGAAAATATTTGTTCAATGCAAGGTTGGTAGCCGCCTATCTCAAAACCTTCTCCTATGCTCTCACAAATCAGTTGAAACTAAAGGCGAATCCACGAAATGTCGAACAAGTGCAGAACAGAATCGTAACTCCTAGTGAGCGTACAGATTAAAAATTCCTTCTCCTATAATCTCCATCACATATTCAATCGCATTCTATCGTGCCACCAGACATGCAATAACTACCACAACAAAGCCACATTGTGCAGAGCATAGCACACGGTAAAACAGTTATATACAAGTCATGCATCCATAAGCTAGCTCTTCAGGTTTTAAACAGCACCAAAATATCCAAACTTTACGAGTTACAGAGCCCAGAACTACCTTATCGTTCTTTGCACTCGATGCCTTCTTGGAGATGGGCACATCATCATCATCATCATCCTGTTCCTTTGCCTCCTTCACTTTAGCTCCTCGGTCGCCGGCAAAGTAGCCCACCCTAGGCGGCTTCTTCTCCGAAGAACCCCCACCGTTGTCGGGCTCTTCCTTCTTAACTCTCGCTGCTTTGCTGGCACCAACGAGAGCTCTGCTGCTGTTCTTATCCTTGAGGATAGAGCCCAACCTCCTCTTGTCCTCCCCCTCCACTCCCTCCTCCGCCTTCGACCTCTTCACGGCGGGCTTCGAATCCTCAGAGGGCATCTTCTCGACAGGGAAGGAGACGGCAAAAATGGGAACCTGTCACCGTGCGAGGGATCGAGGCAGGAAGATTTGAGAAGAACAAGGAGACGAAAGAATTTTGGAGGGGAGGGTTTGTGAAACCCTTCGCATAACTTCTGCCAGGTAAGAACCGCAGTACAAAAACGCACCGTTTTTTGTTTAAGCAATCTTGGGCAAGCCCAAATTCCCGCCCGATATGGGCTCAGGTTCGGCCCAATCCCGCTATCATCTGCACGATTGGTCAGATCAAACTGACAACGGTGAGTTCACATTCCAAATCGACTGACTAACAAGTCATATCTCGTTCGGCATGGCCATAAGAATTTGCTAGCCGAAAGAAGAAGAGAGCAGAGCCCTTGATTCATCGACCCGTCAGCACAACGATTCCCTTCATGATATATTTGCGTCAACGAGCGAAGAAGGGAAGAGAATTCTGGACTGTAAAATTTCCTCGAATTCATTATGAATCATGAAACTTTAAATTTCCTTTTGTGGCGAAATTCCTTGAAAATAGATTTACGAGCGTCACATTGCTCCCTACCGCTTCGGCAATGAGCAGTCTCGTCCCTAATGGGGCTCGGATTGAGGTTCGACGTCAAGGACATTTCACGAAGCTTCCATCGGGTTTTGTTCCACACTTCATGCCGTGGCCCTAACACAATCCACAGCTGGGACTCACGACGATCACACGGTGCACTGTGAGTCCTACTCCATCCCGGAAATACGGAATTTATCGGTTTGATTCGTGAAAGTTGCCACAGTTTGATAACGAAGCACAGTTCTAGGTTCCGAAGGTCTAAGTATGGCAGAGCAAAGTGGGATGGGAATTTTGTAGTCTCAAGTTCAACACAGAAACTAGGGTTAGGGTTTAATTATATAGCATTGCCAATTCCCTAAAAAACACGGCTTCATCCACTGAATTCAAAGGAGACAATAAACCAGACAACAAATTTGTTGTTCGTTCCTCAGGAACTCGGTTAAAACTGAGCATCAGGAGCCGGCGCCGGGGCCTCCGGCTGGAATCCGTAGGGGTTCCCCCTATCGAAAGCGCAGAACTCCCACAGCTCGTTGCTCCTGGTGATCACATCGGCCGGCTCACCCTTGTACTCCCCGGTCTCGAGGAGCCAGTCCACGAGCAAGTCGTGACACTCCCTCCCCATGTCGGCCAGCCACGAGCAGCACTCCTCGCTGGGTGGCAGTGCCTCGCCGAACATCATCCAGACTGCGATGTCAAACTCGCAGTCTTCGGTGACTCCGTTCAGGCAACGATTCAATTCAATGTCCCTCTTGCTCTCGTTCGGTGCGGCTGCAGCGGGGCTGAAGCAGACTGTGCCGATTACGGCAACGGCAAGGGCCATCAAGGACAAGCTGAAGCTCCTGTCCGCGGCCATGAGATTACTTACCGCAAGATGATTGGCAAATGAGGGGATTTAGTCGGTAACGTGTATAGTTTGACAGAGGAAGAAAGCATTTATATACGAGGGCATAGGAACTGAGCGAAACGGCTTACTTTTAATTAATTTTCTCGGTTTCTTTCAATAAATACAGTTGAATTGGGAAAAAAACTGAGTTGCATTAATCAGTCGCTGTATCTATCTGACATTCAAGAGTTCAAAGAATGCAGTTGAATTGGATCAGTAGTGATTGATTATTATTTATTGGAACAGTATCGACATCAGATGATCTTCTCCCATCCAAGAACCAACCTTCCTGAGAGGACTTGGTGAAGAACTCGAAGCAATGTTAGGCTGCGACTGCAAGTAGTCTTAGGCTGCTCGGAATCGTGAAGAGACAAGCCACCTCCTCAGGATGGGCCGAACGACTGGCAAGGAAGCAGTGAGACAAGCCCGACGCTGATTTTCTAGAACCGGGTGGATCATCGAGAAATCTGGGAGACGAGGAAGGGCTCTTTCCTGAGAGACTTCGATAAGTACCCCTGATTCCCACTTCCTCCAAAAGGAGTAGATTTGAGAGTGGTGCAACTAAGCTCCAAGGAGTAAACTCAACCGGATATGTTGATACAATTTGTGAGTAGTTATCGAGAGATCGTCGATTCGATTCTTACCTTGTCACTTGCAGATCACATGAGAGTGGGAGAGCATGCAGGAATAGAGACCCATCCATGTCTTTTGATATCTTAAATAAAATTGGACATTGCTTGTTGCATGTCCTTTTCGTTTTGTCCAATGTGCATGTTCGAGCTTTGTGGTGCCACCGACCACGACTACTTCAAGCCTATCAGGCTAATACTAATCCCGTCCAATTATCGACTCGGTCCTGATCATGAACTGTGCTCCCCGATGAGATTTGAGAACATCTTTTCATCGCTATTATGTAGGACCGTGGAGTTCATCGGTTACCCATTTATCTAGACAGCACGTCTCCTTCTTGAAATCCAGGCATCAGTTAGCATCATTGGAACAGGGATTGGCTTCAGATCTTCGAATCGAGTAGGACGACGAGTTCAGAAAAGTTGAGAGGGAATCAAACGCCAAAAAAAATAAATAAACCTATTGATCTCAGATCGAGAATGAGCCACTGCAATCGATTCCTTGCACTCCATTTTCTTGACTTCTCTCTGGGCACAAACATTGTAAATTACAACCAAAGATTCCATTTGAGATTGGATTTGTTGGCTGACACCGGTTTGATCATATGATATGTATAAAACATAAAATAATCTTTAGCATTAGGTGCAAGATCTCTAGAAAAATCTCAATGCGGATGCTCTCTTTATAAATAGTAAAGAACAAATCAATTAGGGATTGACAATATCATTTTCGATTTGTAAATTTATGAGTTTCATTTATAATAAGAAAAGAGCACTCTATGTATATTTGGGAATCAGTTAACATATGTAGGTTAACAGCGCTGACTCTCTTCATAAATCTCAAATCGATAAACGTCGAAACTTATTAATCAACTAGTAAAAGCGAGTAATCAATCCCTTTTAGCCGAAAATGACAGTTCATGAAATTACCATCCGTAAGGTCCAAAAGCTGAGAAATTGTGACGAGAAAATGACAGGGAAGATGAATAGGGGAATGAGTGTGCGTGTGTATGTGTGACTGTGACTGTGACTGTGAGCAATTATTTTACATGTGGGTGGGTCGGAATCTGGAGACACAACTTAACCTTCATCGTGTAGCTTAATCGATTCTTCAATGCTTTCCATCTTATCAATGCTCTCTCTTTTCCCCGATAATATTAGAAAACCTTGAAATCTAATAGAGGACGGGAAGAAGAGATGAACAAGTAGATACGGAGGGATTTGTTGATGATAATCGAATGGAGAATTTCTTAATTACAATTCGACAATAATTTTGCTTTATTAAATTGTATTATGTTCTTATCGACTTGGGTTTTTTTTCATTACAAAAGAAAACTGTGAATCTAAAATATGATAATCAACTCAAAAACCGTCTTGTATCATTAATTGAAGATAATATTACTATATCAGACTACATTTTGACTACAATAAATAAGATAAATAGATAACTAAAAAGAATATAAAAAAATTAATGGTACCAATTGAATTAATAATATATCAATTATAAATCCAAAATAATAACACCGTATGGAATGGAGTTTCAGTATTCTATCTCATCAACTTTGATTATGGTCCCTTCGCTTTGGTCAGCGTCTCTTTCCCCGGTCAAAGTCATCTTGTTTTTGGAAGCACAGCCCGGCCCACTCCCCACGTCTCTCTGCACCCCTTTTGTTGCGGCGATGGAGACCTCCCACGTGGCCTTCCGTCGACTTCGGTCCCTTTAATTACGTCGAGTCAAATCATGCTTAGTAAAAGCTAAACCAATCCAACTGTCAAAAATATGGAATGCTCTCACTGAGAACTATTCTAATTACCTATGTAGTATACTCCCCCACCATCGACCCTAATGGAGCTCTCACCGGAAATCAACTCGGTGGCGGGGGCAGACAAGAACAAATGGGTGAGAGGGATTCATTTAATTTCATATTAAAAAGTAATACTATTACAGTAAAATCAATTTTTTTTTTGTCAGGAGGGTTTTATCATTAGGGTGGTTAATCAATAGCATACTGGATATTTTGAGCCACCGAAGCAAATGTCAGCATGCCGTGTTCTTTTCAAGACGATGGCTCGGCATGTCACATCCCCAACCCTTCTACGCCAGGAGGATGGATTGATGCGATTACACACGTTGAAGGTGAGGCAATGGGACAAAAGCTTGTAGGGCACAAAATAGACCCGCCGAGAAGGACTGAAGAAGGGATTGATATACATCATGTGGGACGAAGAAAGTGGGAGTTGAAGGCGATGGGTCACCGAGAGAGTGGCACCGGCTGCTGCGGCTTCCTCTGTCTCTTAGGTCTTGTCCCTCTCCATCTATTCCATCTATTCCTCAGCTTTCGCATGAGCACTCTTGAGCTCCCCTCTCGTGCCAATGATTTCAGTGATACAGCTGCGCCCCTTCCAATTCTCTTATCCCTTTCAATCAACCAAAAACAAAAATTATTCTCGTGGGTTAAACCCACGAACATCCCACAAGTATAATGGATTAGGGTAAATCAATATGTAAACACATGCACGAGTCTCCTTCCCGAGGTCTACAGACGCGTGAGGAAATATGATTGTGAGCCTGTGAACTGTTCATGAACAGTACGCACATTGTGTTTGCTTGAGCTAATGTCAGAGCTCTACAACATTATACGTGAAAAATCCAATAAAAAAAATGTTGAAGTGTAAAGACAAAAAACCCTGAGCAGATTAACTGAGCAAACTCCGCCTCATGTATATACAGAAACCCATACACCCATACGTCAGCATAAAAGAGCTAATTCCACATTTAATTAGCCTTCTGATTTCAGACTAAATTTGAAAGAAAAAAAATAAAAGTGCGATAAAACTTTAAATAAGCAAATACCAAAAATTTATATAATTAACATTCCGGCTAAACATTTTTATTAAATATAAAATTATTAATTTTAAGACTACGACTCCAGTGCCTCGTACGTCACCACGAAGCACGGGAGGATGGCCCTGGGGTTGAAGACCAGCAGCTCCTCCAGATTGGAGTAGACCCCGGCGGAGCCGGCCACCGAATCGTACGAGCTGCCCGGTACGCCGCCACCCCCGCCGTCCTCCTCCGCCGTCGCCGTCGCCGTCGCTGTCGCCGCCGCATCCTCCGCTGCCGTCCTCTTCACCCTCCCAGCTATCACCCGGCACACCAGCATCGCCCTCCTCCCGTCCGTGCAGCGCAGGGAGTCGTGCGCCCTCCCGCTGCTTGCCGTCGTCCTCACGCCGCCGGCGGTGCCCGACTTGCCCTGGAAACGGAAAATGCCAATTCTACCCGTCAAAATTTGGAACAATTTACGACAAGAAAAGGAAGAGATTAACTCGACATATGCCTTTGACCGCGAAAGTTAAACTACACATCTTGCTCAGTGTATGTGTATGTATTCAGACGAAGGCACCCACCTGGAAGCCGTGGCGGATGATGGTGCACACGCCGCAGCCGGGGACGGAGCCGCAGAGGCTGGTGGACCCGCGGTGGCCGAGGGAGCAGGCGAGGGTGGTGCAGTGGAACCGGAGCAGCTCGTTGCCGTCGGCGGCGCACCGGGGGTTTCTCCTTGTGCTCGCGAGGGCCCGGGCCTTGACCGCGTCCCGGCAGTCCTCGAACCGCTGGATGGTGCGCTGGGTGTTGTGGACCTTCAGTATCCGCTCGATCTTGCAGATCGGGTTGTCCTTCTTTAGCCAGCTGGACTTGAAGATGATCTCGACGATGTTCCTGCCGGAATCTTCCGGCCCCAACTCCGACACTGTGACGTTCGACCGCGGGAATATTTAATGACGCGGCAATTATCTAATTAATAATGGACGTGAAATTTATTACACGAGTTTCGGAAAGAAAAAATTAACTTAAATCTTGTCGGTGGGGCACATCTGGTGAGGTGAAGCTGGAAGCTATTAAGTGACGAATATATATAGTAAATTCTTAGACCGACCAACTTGAATACGGGTCAGGTTTAGTGATTTTAATGTGACAGGTGATTGATGGTACGGGGTGAAATGTGGTCCTCGAATGTCCCCCTAAAAAAAACATTAAATTGACTTAAGAAAAAAAATAAGTTAAAAATAGGGACTACTTTCAATTTAAATTACCTTATATTCTTAAAAAAAATTTATTATAATTTTTCCTTACCTGGGAATTTTTCTTTCCCTAACTTTTGGATTTTCATGTCAAATTATTGTTGGTTTTGGAGTTTTATGAAGAAGG
>CXYZ01003051.1:278316-302457 GCA_900006705.1 Sonneratia caseolaris
ATTATTATATATCTAAAAATTTAATAAAGTGTGATTAAATTGATTATAAAATAATTTGTTTATAAATTTTATTCACCAATACTATTTTAATATAAAATTTTGTTTAAGGAAAAATTGCGTGAACCATTTAAACGGTCGCATATGTCAATTACTAATTTGGTTCAGAAATTTTTTTTCCCATCTTCTTTATAGAACGGTAAGTAATAGTAAATTTCCTTTTTGCTTTATTAGAAAAAAATCGAGCAAAAAAAACATCATTTTTCACCGAGGTGGTCGTGCAAGATTTTCGGGTGATTAACAGAATCAACTTTAGGGGGGGTGAAAATGGCTCTTTCAGATTTCACCCACACTCGGGTAATTTTTTTTTTGACCGATTTTACCCTTTGGACTAAATCTATTCCATATGATTAGGTTGAAAAGGTGCAATGCCTATGGGATTCCTCTTTTTCTTATCAACTATTAACAAAAAAAAGTAACAAAAGAGGGGAAAAAGAAAGGACCAATTTTTAATTCCAGATGCCAACGAAGTGTACTTCCATTCGTCCAGCTGCTCAAAATTTATGGGTAATTTCCCTTTTATATAAATTTTATTCAAATAAATATACGAGTGTTCTAAATTAGAGTTGAATATAAATTTTTTTAATTTATATAAATTAAATCTGAAATCTTATTTAACAAAAATAATACTAAGGAAGAAACCCAATTGGGCAATGTTAGAACTGAATGACTAATCTGATGTAAAGGCTAATAAGAAATATATATATATATATATATATTAACATGAATAGAAGGGAAAGCTAATAATATGTAAATTGCTCTTAGATATGATATGAATTTAGTATTGGCTTTTACCGGCGTGACGGACAGCTTGGTGAAGCTCCAAGCTCTCGATCTTGGGGAAGACCTCGCCGCACTGCGGGCAGGCGCAGATGGTGGCTCTTGGTGCATATGGGTACCTGAAATTCATTAATTAACTATTCATGATTAATTAAGTAATTGAGTTAATAATTACGCCGTAGATCAAACGAGACGCGCTAAACTTCAAGGAAACCCTATGATTCCGTAGTTGGGGTCAAATGATAGGGCCAATTGGGATTTAGGTACTACAAATTGATAAGTGTGTTCATTGGCTGGATTTTTTTTTCTTGTTGACATCAAGGAGGCCAACGATGCACGAGATGGACAGATGATATCGATAGGCAAAGGTCGCTTTCCTCGTTTATTTCGGCAAATCTCCACGATGTCAAGATGTGTGACTTCCGAGCTAACCTCGCGAATTAGCCACGGGATGTGGGAAGTACGATATCATATGAAATTAGTGAGGATATGAATTATCATGCGATTGATTAGTCATAGTATGTTTGGATTTATCTATCTATCTGTACCTGCTGGGGTCGACGATCATGTGGCACTCGTAACACCCGGAGAGCTTTCTGAACTGCATGCCCCGGGAAGAGCTGTGGCTGCCCGCGGCGGCGGACCCTCCGTGCTGGGACTTGGCAGTGGACCCGGGGAGGGACCTGGCCGAGGACGACCCGCTGCCGCCAGCCTTGCGGCTGAGAAGGCTGGCCTCCTGGCCCAGCGAGCTGCTCTCGGGGGACGAGTTGTCGGATCGGTGGACGACACGGGTGTTGCCGTGGACAACGTCGCGGAAGCTGCAGATGGAGCTGCAGGAGGAGCCGAGCCTGCCTGACGGCTGGCCGGCGGGCCTGGAGGGGTCGTGGACTTGGCCGCCCTCGACCTGCTTGCAGGTGAGGAGGTTCTTGAACTGGTCCCACGAGGAGGGCTGCTTGGCGGCCTTGGCCTTGGCCTCGGCCTTCTGCCTCTGCGGCATCTGGGGCTGCCGCTTCTGGCCGCTCTGCTTGCGCTTCAAGTGCCCTGAGGGAGAGGGAGTGGGCTCCTGTGGGAGGACAGTGAGGAGAGCCATGAAAAGGAAAGATAGGAAGTAGAAGAGAGGAATGGAGATGAAGGAATGATAAAGTGGCTAATAAGAAATCATCAGAGAGAGAGAGAGAGAGAGAGAGAGAGTGAGAGAGTATGGAGAAGTTAATTTCCAGGGGGAGAGATCCAAGGAAGGAGAAGACGGTGTTAAGGGGAGGGAGAAGAGAGGGTGGTGGTGGGGTAAGGATTTGAGCTTCCCTGTCTTTCTTCCCTTCTCCAATTCTTCCCTCCTTTATTATCCCATTCCCTTCTTTATTCCTTCATAAATTTGGTACTTTTTTTTCTCAAATAATATCACAAATTTTGGATATCAAATTCTCAACCTAAACCATTGGTCATCCATAAATTAATTAGATACTAATTAATTCATATTCGAGTCGGATTGACCTATTAAGAGTAAAATTTTTCAATAATAAATAACTAAAAAAATATTCCTTCGATTTTCCGTCCAGCCATAGAAATGAGAAAACGTCAACGGAAGGATGTTAAATTGGAAAATATACCCTAATCAGTCAATAATTATTAGTCAGAATTATCCTTTTTATTATCCCTCTCCCGTTTTGGTTTTGAGATTAAACCGGCGTCCCTTGCTTGTCTTCACCCCCGTGGGGGTGGTAGTGCAATCCGTGGCCCATGTCGCCGGTTGACTCCCGTTGACCGGGTTAATTAAGTGGCCGGAGATGCTCCATAATAAATCGGTGCACGTATTTGGAAAACATGCACTTTTTTTTTGTTTTTGCAAAATCAGTGTTTAGGGATCCTATAACCGGAGTCACGCGCAACAATTGTATGCTTCTCGAAAATAGTTCGTGACTGGGAAAGTGGGTCTTGACTCCTATTTACAAGTTGGGTCCATCATATAGTAGTCGAATCTAACAGGCATTGCCCAGCCGGAGAACGTTGCACCGTTCGGTAGTTTACGTGCCTTCTTGCCATTAACAGCAACACACACGATGTCCCCAATCCGACGCGGGGTGTCAGAGATTCTCATTGCCTCTGTGACATGTACGGACAGAGATGATCGACATAATCGGCTGGACTGGGTACCATACATATATAGATATGTATGTATATCCAATTAAACAACATGGGCTATATATACGTCAACTACAAGCTGCTTCTTTGAGGAAAAGTGGAGTGAGTGGGGGAAACTATCCGACCATGTGATTGTGGTTAGACGGCTGACAAGGGGAGCAATGCATGTAACATGTTAGGTGTTGGATCCATTCTCTTGTACCTCTTCTGGGGGCTATGGCTATGTCCTCCTTTACTTATTTTGATCCATATGATGGACATATATATATATATATATGTATGTATGTATGTATGCATATAAATACGTAGACCCATCTGACCATCGAGGATGTGATCTTTTCTACCCTTAATTATTCACTAGGATAACATCTAATATTGGTATCCATAAATTCAACAAACTCTTATCCATCCACATTACAATTAAGTGAGATTTCTAAAGAGATCTTTTTCTTTATTTATAATATTCGAATTTAAAATAATAAATAAAGTTAAAAGATGATAAACTATCACAATACCCTTCTATGGATTTGTTTCTTTGTATTGAATGTGTGCTCCATAATTGTTAAACGGGTGTGGTCAGAGTCCAGACATTAAATTAGGTGGGTCGTCAACTCTCTTGGGCACAGCGGCCAGCTCCTCCGTATGTCTATACATGGTGTTTCTGGGAAGGGCCGATTAGATTGAATAAACAATTAATTAAATTAAAATTTCAGATTAAGAAAGATCAGTCAGAAGTGCTAATCACCCGCCATCAGGATTAGTCAATGGCCCATCTTGTCCTTGTAAATATTAGCTAGAAAAAAAGGTCGAAAAAAGATTAATAAAAAATGTTTTTCTTATTATAAATTTTTGGTGAACTATAATTCTCACAATCTATGCCAAGATTAGCAAAAATGCTGTTCAGATCATTTAAATCGCGGATCACATCACCATAATTAATTTCCAAATATCCATCAACCGTAAGAGAAAGCTACTCCCCAGCTAATTTTCTTCTCACATATGTAAGTGATTTTCGAAATAAATCTACCTGGTCGAGTTTTAATTAATTCTTTAGCTCTTACTGAGATTCGTATTCGATGCAGTGATGTCACTTTCTAACACGAGATTAAGATATCATGCGTTCGAGATTTCTCTTGCAATCTTCTGTTTTCTATACGTATCACTTGGTGTCCAAAAGTCTAACTAAATATGAAGGATTTGAGCTTACTTGGCTGATTATGGGTAACGCTCTTATATATTAGCGTAAATTCTCTTCACCTATAAAATTTCAGCTCAAGCTTTTACTTATGATGAGAAGAGATGTCAAACTCTCTCGATTAATCCATGCTTGTTCACCTCGTCTCTTTTAGAAGTAACTAATATGGATAGATTGAGGAGGTGACTAGGCATTACTCCGGCAGCATGCTTTTGTGATTGAAAAGAAGGGAGGGATTTTAGTAATTTTCTCGTAAGGCGTTGGTGATTTTGTAAAATAGGAACCGACAAGAGGAGTGGTGGGCCCCGGATTCCCAGGGAGAGAAAGAGGGCAAAGCGAATGAGACAGGGGGCCATCACGTAAGACATGGAGAAGGAATAGCGGCACCGGTGACGGTAGTGCGGATTTGGGCCTCCCAACGTCTCTCCCCGTGTATCGAATTGACGAATCTACCCTCACCCGGCTTCCGTATTCTCCAAGACAGGCCGGGACGACGGCGGACCCAAAACTCTTAAGTTGATCATGCGCCACAAGGAGTAATGGGATTGAGAGGAGAATGGTCTCCGTCATTTCTTCTTGTCGTGCTGGAGAATTGATGAAAAATGTGGTTGCCGACGTTCCAGAGTTATGATTCGGCAGTTAAATGAGACACGAGGAGGATGCATCAATTGAACGGTGCTCAGGTCGGCGACCGGCTTTGAAGCACGTCCTTGTGACAGGCCCCACGAGGCTGGCATTAGGCCAGAGTCGAAGCGACGAAGGGCGCTGAAAGTCCCGTTGATTATAAGCATCAGATTCCCCTTCTTTTTTTGGGAGTATCGATTATTCAAGGACCAGCAGTACCAGAAAATCAGTGGGCATATTGGCGAACAGCTTCACAAAGATAACGCAACAAAGGGCAAGACAGATGGTCGACCAGATCAAGAATTAGCTGAGTGGCAAGGACAACGGCAATGTTTTAGTTAATAACAAAAAATGCTGCGGGAGGGGGGTTTTTGGTCCAATAATAACAATAATATTTAATTTTATATCCCACAATTGGATGATATATATTATTGAGATTAGGGAATATTTGCAGTTCAACCACCACTCCCTCTCTCCCAGCTGGAAAATTTCCCATCCATGAACTCGATTCATGGCTATCTAATACGTCGGCGCAACAGAGGGATACGCCCAGAAAAAGAAAAGATGGTGAAATATTTCTACTGACCTGAGGCATATCCTGGAGCTCAGTATAATTCAACCCATACGATTCGAACGGACTTATTCTAATAGGAGGAGATGTCGAGTCGGTTCAATCAACTCATAGATATTGCGATTCGCTCTAACCGAGGATGGGAGACTATCACGATCATGTTCGTGTGACTCTCTCTCTTTTTTTTTGCCATATTTAGTAAATTCATTTTTTCCCTAGGGCATATTATGGATTTTATTAAAATAAATTTGCGTTTCTAAGTGGCATCCTATATTTCTTTTTAGTGAGGGTTGTTGGAAGCCCATGGTGGATCCGGCCACCCGTTAAAAAGAAATGGTTTTTGTTAGCGGGTCTTTGTCCCTTTGTCTTCCGCATGTGGACATTTGATTTCCACCGATCCGTATCCGATCCATGATGGAGATTGTTAATTAAGTAATTCTTTACATGTTGATGTACCTCCTTGCAAATAATAATAATAATAATAATAATAATACAATTGGGAGATGGATATAATTCCAATAAATTACCCAACGCATAATCCAAGTCGTGTGTGAGTAATGTGCTCAATGCATAAATATTAAAACTCTTATATAATTATACCTAATATGCAGATTATGACTAATTAGTTGTACGGTTAACACCTAATAGGTTCTGCTTAAGTAAAACTTTTGCGGTAAAATCTTAAATTAGGGTCGACCTATATTAAGTTTTCGCTCTATTATAATCGATCGTGCACTATATGCTATGAAAGATACTGATTTCTTCTTCTTCTTCTTCTTTTCGTGTGGAGCGATCACCTAACTCTGCTCGCAGAAGAGTTATTAACAAGCTACGCACATGGACCATCCATCCACCATTCTCCCATCACTGAATGACACATTCATTTACCAATATGGATTGGTTGAGACGGTGATCTCGGATTCGAATGTTGTAAGCGATGAAAATTTATATTTAGAGAATTTCAATCTTGGCCAATTCATGTGGATTATGGATTTGTGGGACTTGTTTGACATTTTTTTAATACCATATGGTACCCAGAGTAAAAAAAAGAGGTACGGACACTGCACTTTTCTTTTACATCGATAGTATATAACATCATAAAAATCGAATAATATACCGAGCAATGCATTACATATATTGTATAATATGAAGTCTACAAGTTAAATTTTAAATGCCGATGATCAAAATTTTTGAACTATAAACTTAATCTATTACATGTTGTGAACTCATTGGCGGCAATATAAAACCTACTCACCACCCCCCCAGCCCTGCCATTAAAATCGACTCTAAGAAATTTATTGAGAGCACGTGCCCCTGTTCCACCCACTCCCCCCCCCTTTCCTAATTTCTTTCTCCTTTTTTTTTTTTTTTACTTCTTCTCCCAATTTGATCGTTTTCAATTTCTCCAATGAATGCTACTTGAGTGCTACACTGCAAACACGAGCTTCTACAGTGAGTTGGTGTCATGACAAATTCGACATTTTCGCCATTGGACGAGAACCTCACATTGTCGGACCTAGCCGGCTAGGATACAATGGTGAAGATTAGGGTTCATCATTATGAGATTCTGATGAGGTTAAGGATGATGGTTTCATGAGCCCCACCATAGATCTTCGAATAAAACTGTTAAGGTATATTACTGTGCTACCTCGCCTTCCTCGACCTCGTCCTGTTGTTCTTGCTATGAATGGTGGTATCTCGGCTGTGAAAGGAGAGACATCGTGGTTACATTTGCAAGGCCAGTCAACAAAAGTGCACATCTGGTTAGTATTTACGGTTAGTTATTCATGGATGGGTCGAAGATCTTATAGGCGGTATCAGAGTCGACCTTCGTCGACAGCTACAAGGAATTACGATGGGAATCGATGGGTCCCCAACCGTGAGCTAACTCGACTCGGTACATTATTGGTATCGGTGATGGACAGATGGCGCTACAATATCCGTTTCGATGTCGTGGTCATCGACAGATGGCCACGTGAGCCATCGTTACCTGGCCATTCTCGAATCCATTGACTTCCATTAAAACAAAAAAGGACAGAGAGAGAGAGAGAGATCATTTTCTTCCTCAGAATTACCCTGAAAAATAGAGAAATTATCGCATCTCTCGAGAAATTATCGCATCTCTCAGCCTTCTCTTGACCCACTGGCCATTTCTTGGATTCAAACGTATCCCCAACACAGTAAATCGAAATCATCGATGAGGCTTTGGTAGTTGGGTCCGAACTTTAATGGCCATGGATTCAGTGAGGTCACCAGGCAATAAAAATAAATTAACTACAGTGCATTTCGAAAATTGAGGGAAATTAATTTGATATTATTATGATAACCATATACCGAGGTACGGTTCCCCATTGTAGTAGCATCCATTAATGCTTTCTTCTTCCTATAAAGGAATACACTTACTATTGGCGCGAAAATTGGGCACTAATTCAAAACCCATGACAAGACCCCCACAAGAACCCTTAAATGAAATGGGTGCCAAAAATGGGAACGGCGCACCAAATTTCCAAAATCATCCTTTCCATATTAATGCAGGAGATGGGACGGTTTCAGATGGCTCGCCCACTATTAAATGGAGCGAGTGGGCATCGATGCCTGAGCTCACTTGCCGGATTATGTGAAAGTAGAAGTTCTGAAGATTGAAGCACCGTAGTGTCTTACGGTGCATCCAATTATAAATGACGATCTGTTCTCGTATAATTTGGAAGAATTAAACGCATTTGGAAAATGAGTTTAAATCTTTACAAACTAAGGATTATAGAAAAGTACACGATAAAGTTAAATTGCACATTAATGGAAGAATGTGATTCAAATAAATCTTTTTATATATAAAGATATGTACATAAAAGTGACAAATAATCTATAGATATATTATACGACAGACACCTGCCTCGCGCACATGTGCAGAGAGGTTGTGATCAGCGATTTGGACGGTTAAGCTCATATGTGCATGTGACTTACATACTCGAATGGAGCCCCCAAGAAAGGGGGCCTCAGGCTAAGTCGGATTTTACCTTCTGCTATACATCTTCAAATTCCTTTGCTATTTGAGTAATTCTTAATGCCTGTTAATGTGTTTTATCGCTATGTCGTTGTCCTTGCTCCAAAAACTTCCTCCTCTGATTTTCAGCATAATTTTACTGTCGGTATCCTTCTATCCATTCGATTCGCCTCCGAGCTTGAGGTTTATAGTGCTATCTTTGGCTCGCCTCATCGTTATATCCTTGTAGNACCTCCGAGCTTGAGGTCTAAAGTGCTCTCTTTGGCTCGCCTCATCGTTATATCCTTGTAGACATTCAGGAAACTCATATTTGTCTTAAAGACACCGTAACTGTCATATGTCTCGATTTCAGTTGTCTGCTTTTCTTTCCATTAGATTTCCTTCTCTATGGTGCCAACACGTTGAAGTGGCTAAGAACACACTACTATCTGAAGGGAAAGGTTTGGCTCTATTCAAGGGGGATGGTAATGGGCCGGGCTAGGTAACTAAAGGCCTGGGCCTACCACAAGATGGGTCTGTGTGAACTGCCACGTGCCCCAACCGGTGCGGATTTGGCGACCCATGACCTAGAAAAATCAATTTCAAATTACATGAAATATAGTATGAGCTATATATTACATGGTATATTATTGCGGGGCAAGGCAGGTCGGGTCAGAGGGACACGCCCGCCTGGACCCGCCCAGTCCTCGTGTGCGGGTCAGGTCACTCAAGAATTTCTTTAGGGATGCTGGGCCATTTTCCTCCTTGGATTGGACTTACCAGGGCGTGTCGAAACATCTACATTCGGTTAAGAGAACCCTAAACAATTTATGAGGGCCTAAGAAAAAGGATTCGACTAATTGGGCTTACCGGGCCCCCTTATGACCTTCTGAACGGAAAGCCCATTGGGCTCCCATCTCCGGCACGAAGGGGACCTCAACTGGATGTTGGTCCCTGACATGAAGCAAGGCGCAGTACCCGTCACACGCGCACGGGCTTCACAGGCATAAACCTTAACCTTGGCTTGGACTATGATTTCTCCAGCGACGTCGTATGGCAGCGTAAAACAAGGGAACCCTGCAACGATTCTTCCGCACAAGCGCCTGGTCTATTTTCCGATATGTTATGTGATTGCCTTTGTCTGTTGCATCCCGAGTGAGACAACAATGTCTAACCCCTTCAACAGCTCTATAGCAATGAAGACAAGCATCTCATTAAAAATGTGTGCTAATACCATTATCTAAGAAACACAGACGTAATGTTTACATGCAACAAAATGTGAATCAAGTTTAAAGAAGGCAGCTAAACGTGGCACAAGTTCATGAAATTTGACGCACAGATGATCCTACTGGAAATCTGAATCGACTTTTACACATAGATCAGAAGCAGTTGGGGAATGTACAAGATCAGCATAGGGGTGAGCCCTTACAGCTTGCTCTCCACCTACTAGTCAGATTATGGATCTAGAAGGAAGGATCGGTAGCAAACTTTTGCCGGATCACTATTGCTCTGGGGCAGAATGGCCCCTTCTCAGCCTCAGTCGTCTCAGCAGGGAACTCAATGTCTCATTATCTTCCATTGGTATCTCGGTAGGTGGAGGATCGATGATCACATAGTCCATCGGTGGTGTCTCTTCATTCCTTGCAGCCTCAGCTTCGATTGGTCCAGAATGGGAAGAGCTCTGAGATGATGTGCTCGTCCTCAAATGGCTCAGAGTGGGGACAGGAGGAGCTGCTTTTGGCACATCTGGCACATCTGAAGGACCTGTAACCTCTGTATTGTCCCTTTGATTGTGACTTGACGATGTAATGGATGTAGGAGAAGGTGGCTCATCATTATGTGGCTGTGATCTCACAGGCTCTTGACGGTTCACAGCAGAAGTTGAGGGGGGAGCCCTCGGAATTTGCTGCTGTGGCTGTCATTGTACCGCATCAAATGCATTTTGCAAGAAAGACATTAGAAGAAAAAGATTAGACCTGTCCACAACTAAATTGTGTAGTAGAATGTGACATGAAAAACCAGCAGGGCATGCGCTGAAGGAAAACAAACATTTACCAGCATGCCCAATCAATTGATGAACCAAACAAAAATATCAGTTTAAAGCTCCAAATTCTCATAGAACTTTATGGATTAAGATCTTACTAATGCAATTTGTGCCACGTCAAGACACAATGGAAGAAACAGATTAGCTTATAGTAAGCTATTAATCACAAGCTTTTGAATTCTACACTGTCTTATGATCCCACTGACAGAGTGAAGCAAATGAAAGACATGCAGTAAGAAAATAGCAAGCAACTGTGGAAATCTGAACCTGGGCTTGGCCAGTAGGAGGAGCAGATTGTGATGCAATGTACTGCAGAATTTCGACAACTCTTGTCTGACCATAACTCATTGCTCTTTGCCAGGTCAAAACTGTAATATCTCCAGCCCTGGCCTTCAGTTCAGACAAGTTGCGGTCAATGTAGTTCTCATGCTTTGCAACATATGGCCTAAAGAAGGCATCATACACATATGTTGCCCCCTGAAAAGGCAAACATTTGGATTAGATATTAGATTAGTCAAGGGTATGAAAAAATTGTTTTAGGAAAGGTATTAATTCATTAATCCCAAGGATGATTGCACCTTTGTTTTGGGAAACCAGAGATATATGACGAAAACCAGCTTAGCCTCACTGTACATGGGAATCCTTTAAGAATCAAGGCAGAAGAAAACATGAATTAGTAGCAGCCAAAAAAAAAGCACTCAAGACAAAAATCCCTTGATCAAATCCAAATAACATACCACGAAACAAAAGCATCACCAATCCTTTCAAATACAGTCAAAAAGGCAAGTAGAATCCTGCAGCAAATTGAGACAGGAAACAGATTCACTAGTTTAGCTATTTGCAAATACTGTGATGGGGCAAAATAAGAACTGTCAGGATAAGATACCAATACTGGCACCAAAAGAGGAGTTGCTCAATTTCTGGCTTATTTTTTTCGACAGCTTTGTAGCACTCGTATGCGGGATAAACATAACCAAAAGCCATCCTGCCAAAACATTGATAAAAATTTCGAGATCACAGGCATCACAATTATTAGTAAAATTGACCTTACCAAGTCGAAAAAGAGGAGCATATCAGATTAACATACATGAGTCCTGTGATGAGAATGGAAATGATCATCTTGTGACCTTGCAATTATAGAAAAATAATCAGATCAGTTTAGCAAGGAACCTCACTAAGAAAAACTCTACTGAGATTAGAAAATGGTTTCAAGAGAATAAGTGAAAACACACAAAGATCAAAATTTTCAGGCACCCACTAGTCTCTACTCATCTGATTCATGTATATTAAGGAAGAGTAATATGCAGCAAAGAACCCAACTAGTAAACTTCGCCAATCAAGCATGCTCTTATCAACCTTTACGCACATCCCTCTACCCTCCACAACTTATCATACTTCACGCTCTCAAAGAGCAATATACAGAGAAAAAAAAAAAGCCTTCTCTTCTCTGTTCATCAGTTTGCAGTACCCAGAGAGTATCTCAATGTACCAGCAGAATTTGAGCAACTCTGCACCGAAGAAGAATAGTACAATATAGCAGCTTACAGCTTTGAAGGTCGAGGAAAAAGGATCATTTATTAGAGCCAATTACACCTGATCATGATCACTCGGAGAGAAATTAATACATACAGACGCGATCAAGCATGCACTCAAGTTAGACCTCCTTCCAGTAGTAATATCAACGGCACCATAACATCAATATGAACACCAGAAGATATATAAGATCATCCTCAGATTATTTTCCATCGCAGCTGAAGATACATGCAATACCTTGCGTTGAAATCGATACGACAGTTCCTCGCACGGATAAAGGAGACTAGAATTGACGAGGAATAGGGAAATATGTCCGGCGGACGGAGGAATGATACTGCCGGATTAATACTGTACGGCAAGCCGCAGCGACATCGACGGAGGACGACGGCTGCGGCTGCGGAGACGTCGGGGGAACGGAAAGTATCAGAAGACGCAGCTTTGATCCGTTTTCTGAAGCCCATCAATGTAAATAAAAAAAATTCACATTGCTTTGTTAGGTTTGGGAAACTTCAGTTTGGTCCTCATAGTACTTTTATTGTCCTATTGTGGTCCTAGGCTAATGGCTATAGGCTTCATGATTATATGGTTTATCGAGTCAATGAATTGGCAATGTTGCGGCCGCACGTCTTCTGGGTCCGGCAGCCGATCTGTGCCGACTGGTAGCAGTCCGAAGATGCAAGAAGATGTAAATGGAGGCTTACGCTTGCCCTTTCCTGGCCTCTCCTGGGATGGTCTCTGCACTATTGTATTTGCCGAACCACTTTGCCTTAACCCTTCTGTCGGCATTGCAGTTGCTTGTTCTTGAATTTTATGTGCGGATGAACTGGATGATGATTTTGCAGGAGAAGCTGTATGGAAGCTGATGTCAGTTTCAGACGGAGAGATGGTGGAAGAGAAGGCTGGCGGCTTGGAGCTCGTCAGTTTAACGTGGCTTTGCTAGTTGTCAGGAACCCTTTTGGGTAATCATTTGAATTGTTCATAAAGCTCTTGAATTTCTGCTCCTAATTATGGGATTAGATTTGGTGGATGGCTTCTTATTGCCTTCTGAGTTGCATGATATTGCAGAATTCATCTCTAAAGTATCTTGTTTTGTCCACCGTTAAAAATTTTGATCTTCTACTATGCAAAATGTAGATTCATTCTTGTACAAAGTAGACCTTTTATTTGATATAATACTAGCATCTCTTACCACATATCGTTATTAGGGGAAAGAAGATCAGACTTGATGCCACAATGCTTCAGTGATGAATGATGTAGTAGTCTGTGGTTTGCAACTTTATCCATATGAATAAACGATTTCTATGCCATTTCTTCACTGATAGATGGAGACCTTACAGATTTTATGAGAATATTAAAAAGAATCATGGACTTGGTCTACACAATTTTTGCTTAATAGGTGAGTTTCATTTTTCTTGGGTTGAAACATCGGTTGGTGCCATTTCTTTTCCAACTTTAATTTAATAGTTGAGCATCCAGTAAGCAAGTCGACCTTGTGTCTTATGTGACATTGGTTTTGATCTATATAAGATGGGATGTTTAGACTACTAAGGTAGTAGGATTTATGTGGTTAATTTTTGAAGTGATATTTCTATTGATAGCTTTTGATTAGAGCCCCTTATAGCTGTCTAAATATCTGCATCTGATAGTGTATCATGTGACAAAAATCATTTGCTTCAATTATGAGCAGGGTGGATATCTATTTTTACTATGGCAGCTGAGGCTGATTGTTTATCATAACTGAGCACATATGAAGCTGAATCTAGTCAAATGAAGTTATAAGACGATTAAGCACTGTCTAAACACTAATCTTTCCCTTCATAGGAATAGACGTCCATTCTGAACGCCTGAATCTATTGTCAGTTCATTCAACTCAAATTTATAATTTATTGTTTGTTTTAACAGATATATGCTGGAGGGAACATTCCTTTGAGTCTCTTTGCAAGTATATAACAATGCAGATTCAGCATAGGCCTTTATTTTACATTCATCATTGATGTGTTTAAATTCATTAAAAGTGAATTCTATGTTGATCGCATATATTTCTGGTTTTGTGATTTTGCTTCAGTGGGAAAAGAGCAGTATGAGCCACTGAAGTACTGCCGAGTGACTATTGGAAGTTGATGGTAAGTGTGGAGATTGCAGTAGGTCAACGTATTATTCCTTGTGACTTTGTTTTGAAACAGAAAGAGTGGATAGGACAGCAGCCTGAACTTCAATGGGCAATTTAACCTCCGACCATCTTTGAACAAATCAGATCAGTGCTATTCACCTTTGTTGGTCCACTGAACCTGAATCAATCCTAGTGCCCTTGATTAAAGCAGTGTGTAGTGTGGTCTTTTCTGATAAGGTGATACCTTTACATGTCCTCATCATGAAATTCTATTCTCTGTTCTAGTTTTGAAAGAAGATACAGTGTATTTAGGCTGGTGAGGAAAGGAGAACAAGACGGTAGTTGCAGGACCCGTGAAGCAACTGTGGGATGTCGATTTTGGAGTGCCCTTGCTTTGCCTGGTTATTGCTGGTGAAACCCATCCACTGGAGCAGGAAATTGTAGAGTTCTCACCAGCTTAATGATGGACCAATCTGAAAAGTAAACAGATCTGCTTTGACGTACTTTTATCATATGAGCACTGACTATAGGCATGACGAGGCATAAGCACTGAGCCATGTGCTTGTCTACCTTATGTCATTTCCACTGATCAGATCAATCAGACATCCACTTTGTCCATGCTTTGCATTTTCATGCTTGGTGAGACTAAAGAGAGAAGCTTGTGTCAACTACCAAGCTTCATCGAGCACCAGCAACACCAGCTCCTTGCTTGTTTTAGAGTGATGCTAACTGTACTGTTCCGAGCTTATGAAGAATTGTCATTTGTTATATCTGATTCTAATCGTACTATTCTACCTCATTTTTGTGATATAGATTGCATTCAATCCATGCTTATACACGTCAAAGGATATATTTCTTTTGGGATTATCCGCACTAGGGAAACTATAGGCGGTACAAGTATTGATTGAATCATCCTAGATACTGCTCGAACTGTTCTCAAGCTTGGTTAAATATACCTAATGTACCAGAGAACTGGGTCCAGCACCTCCAAGCTGACGCCTGAAACGAGAGGCAGTTTTGAGCCACGTTATGCTGATCCTCAGAAGGAAGTTGCTCATTTTCTGATGTGCTCGATTGTTTCTTCATTGGACTCTGCCATAGCAGAACTGAAGCCACTGTACTGCCATCTTGAATTGATTGAAGAAGTCCCATTATTTGTTCAAACATGGTTTTCAGTGTTCTACAATTGACAAAACCTGTCTGTTACAATGGTTTTGTTGATCACAACACGCAGGTGATTGCATTACAAGGAGTGAAGATCGTGACTGCTTCCTAAATAAGCTATGAATCAATCATTTAAACCAACCGATATCGGTGATGATATATGTGCTCAGTCATGCGAATAACTTGTCAAAATCTTGTGGGTCGATGGATAGTGGCCAATTTTGGACCATCTACTTTACGTACAATGAGGATCATACAGAGAAACTGTTACGTGTCACTAGCAGACATGGATGAAGGCTGGGTGGTGGGCGAAAGGAACAGTTCAACTTTCCCACACAAACACATTGAAATCCCACCTGACCGAAGGGAATGCACATAGGGAGTCCAATGTACACTTCACCCGAACGTGGGAAGTGGGAACAGCTTTCACCAGGAGAATCGTTTACATAAATGGAAAGGAATCGCAAGTGATTGCTTCAATTCCACTTCATCTCCCCACTCTGTACTCACAGCTCTCTCTCTTCCAATTATTACAGAAAGAGACTCTGATCTAAAAGTTGGTAGAAGGAAGGGATGATGACAGATAACAAAGTTTTGCTCGATGAGAAATAAGCCTGTCGAAAATTTCGCTCCAGCTTCAGATTAGGTTGTGTTCATATCTAATCACAATGCATAAACTCCATCCTGATTACATTACCAGAAATTTCTTCCTATTTTTATGTTGCCAGGTTCTGTTTTCGACATTTAACCACACCGGCAGGATAGATTATACTTACCACGTGCCCCTGCAACAACTGAGATCTAAATGGGCATTTTTCTTTTGTACACAGACAAGGGAAACAGACCAACGACAATCTGGGTTTTCTCTTCTGTACCAGATCCAGTGGCTGCAGGTTCCACTGTTGACCTGGCGTGCTGTATGACAGTCCACACGATAATACAAAAGTTCTGCTGAGTTTATAGGAGACCGGGCCTTGTCCAACTTAAAGATTTAGGTGGCATTCAAGTTCTTATATTTCAGTATTTGCTTTCTATTTTCTTAATATCAGTTCTATTCCCCCACCAAGTTCATAGCACGTCTTGATCTCTAGTTGAAAGCTAGTTGAGTGCAAAAAATCCATCTTTCTTACTGTGCCCACTGCCCTTCAGACTTTCCACCGTCTCTCTTCCCTTTTCTGATGATAAAACAGACAATCTTTGGAAGGACAGCTGATGATATATAGCACCAACCTCAAGTTTGAGGGCCACTTTGTGTCTCAGCCTCGACCCCCACCATGATTTCCAGGAATGCAGCATGAACGTACTCATCAAATCTCGCTCCCTTTCGGTTTAGCTGAGATTATCGGTTCTGCGTACGGTGGGAGTGTTGACTCCAAAAATGGATGTGATTCTTCCACACGGAATACTCCTCCCATACTGCTTACTGCACTGTGGGCAACATCAGCATTGCAGCTGCAAACACCAACTTTGATATCTGTAGCAGTGATGAGAAACCAATCAAGGGACAATGTGAACTATCGACTAGCTCAAATGGATAGGATCATGCTAAAGATTCTCGTGCTTCTTCATTCCTCCCCTTCACCAACCGAATCTTGATCTACAGGTCTCCTTTTGAGTTCTTCCAACACTCTGCCCACCACTCAAAAAGTGCAGCACATTGAAGATAGCCAGCTCCCTAACGCTTGGCACCATCTCATCGAAACCTTTTCCTTTTATCGTTCCATTCAAACTCCTGCGTTCTTTCCTGTGTCTCTGAGTTGCCCATGATCCCCTCCCACAATCAATGCAGCGAAGAACGAGAAGCTGAATGAAGGAAAACTTGTAAAAACCTGCATATCTGAACCCGGATTGGAGTAATTCTGGTCTCTTTTACGGTCTGGATTATCTGGGTGCATTTTGGTTCTTATCATATTGAATTGACTCGACCAAAATCGAACTCAATTATCAGCTATAAAACCGAGCCAATTGGCACTCAGTGCATAAACAGAAGCAGCAGGAAATGTCAACATTGATGATCTACATGGAAAGAATCGGCTGAGCAATACATGATCTACAACGATTCCCGATCATCTCAGATCTGATAAAACTGGGTGGTCGGCTATATATCTACAGTGAGGGGGAGAGGATAGCTGAAACGACTGTGATTCTCATCTTCTTCTGGTTCTTCTTATTTCACTCTTTGAGATCAGATCAGCGAGGGATATCCAGCCTTGGGTTGCAATCGATCTGGCGTCCCACCTCCCAGCTCAGCTTGGACGCTACCCCACGATGCTCTGGCACATATTCCTGCGCGACAAGAAAACGAATCATCATCAATCGGCTCGTCATTTTATCGAGGAATCAGGTTTGATCGAGCAATAGATTGATGTTATAAACGCACCTCGAGCTTGCACATGAGCTCATGGGCAGTTGGGGCCAAGACGATGATGCGGCGTGCCGAGGGAGTGATGAAGCCTTCATCCACAGCCTTGTCGATGAATGTTAACAGCGAGTTGTAATACCCGTCTACATTCAACAAGCCCACCTGCATTACAAAAAACAACCGGGAATTTCAACAAAAATACTCAGAATTAACGGCCGAATTACAGATCAATCAAAAGAATGTGATATGAATCTAATTACCGGCTTATCGTGGATTCCCAACTGAGCCCAAGAGATAACCTCCAAGAGTTCCTCCAAGGTTCCATAGCCACCTAATTAATTGTACATACACATCGCCAACCTCTTCTGTACGTGAGAAATTCAATGTTCAGTACCAGGAGAGTTCAATGGTAGAGTCAAGAAAGTACCGGGCAAGGCAATGAAAGCGTCGGATTGCTGGGCCATCTCGGCCTTCCTCTGGTGCATGCTCGAGACCGCTCTAACCTCTCCTATGGTTTCTCCGGTAATCTGTCATAGGAGCAATCCTACAACAATTAGCAAGAATACCATAAAGTAGAAAAACAAGGAGGAGGAAGAGGAAACTGTCCACATGATCATGGATTCACGGTTACCTCTCTGGGCATGAGAGTCTTCGGGATCACACTGCAAGACAGCACAGCACATACATGGATTAATATCAAGGCCGAGTGCGGATGAGATGATATGATGTGCTTCTGGACTAATCTGTAGATGAAACTGGTCTAGGCACGACCCGAATGTTCGAGGACTAGGAAAGACAAGAGAGTGTAGCAGATGATGGATTGCAAATATATACCCCAACACGTGACGACCGCCATCGAAGACAGCTTGAGAGACGAGGCCCATTAGGCCGATGCTGCCTCCACCGTACACCAAGTCAATGTTCCTCTCGACCTGACCAGAAATCACCCAAAAAAAAAAACATTATTGCATGTTTTTTCTGGGGTGGTTATATGTTGGAGCTACGTGTCTGAGTTGGAGTGTGTAATCTCCGCAATATCTGCATTAAAAACAGCATCATTAAACTAATCATTTCAATAATTGCCCCAAATCTCATCCAACGATATTAGTTGTATGAACTCTAGCACCTTCTTTTGCTTGGATACGAAGGAGGTCGTCAATCTAGATGGGTATAAGCTATAGAGAAGAAGAAGGGAATATAGAGTATATGGAGTCTCATTGATGGAAACCAGACATCGCGTCGGTCGGTCACTGGTCGGTAAGAGATGTCACCTCATCGGACCTGTTTCTGTTTTAAATTCCTGGCTTCCATATATTCATTGGTTGTACTTGTCCCCAAGGCAAAAGCTTCCAATAGAACAGGAGTGTGCAGGGGAACATGTCCCTGATTCATCAGCTGCCTTATAATTATTCCATTCGAAAGCTTGAAGCCTTGAACTGATAGACGAAAGGTTCAATACTGACATGCCAGCAGAGCACCCGGTTGCTCGGACGAGCCGCCAACCGAGCATGAACTAATCTCAACAGTGAGGGGAAAACGTTTCGTGGTTCGNTAAAACTGGGTGGTCGGCTATATATCTACAGTGAGGGGGAGAGGATAGCTGAAACGACTGTGATTCTCATCTTCTTCTGGTTCTTCTTATTTCACTCTTTGAGATCAGATCAGCGAGGGATATCCAGCCTTGGGTTGCAATCGATCTGGCGTCCCACCTCCCAGCTCAGCTTGGACGCTACCCCACGATGCTCTGGCACATATTCCTGCGCGACAAGAAAACGAATCATCATCAATCGGCTCGTCATTTTATCGAGGAATCAGGTTTGATCGAGCAATAGATTGATGTTATAAACGCACCTCGAGCTTGCACATGAGCTCATGGGCAGTTGGGGCCAAGACGATGATGCGGCGTGCCGAGGGAGTGATGAAGCCTTCATCCACAGCCTTGTCGATGAATGTTAACAGCGAGTTGTAATACCCGTCTACATTCAACAAGCCCACCTGCATTACAAAAAACAACCGGGAATTTCAACAAAAATACTCAGAATTAACGGCCGAATTACAGATCAATCAAAAGAATGTGATATGAATCTAATTACCGGCTTATCGTGGATTCCCAACTGAGCCCAAGAGATAACCTCCAAGAGTTCCTCCAAGGTTCCATAGCCACCTAATTAATTGTACATACACATCGCCAACCTCTTCTGTACGTGAGAAATTCAATGTTCAGTACCAGGAGAGTTCAATGGTAGAGTCAAGAAAGTACCGGGCAAGGCAATGAAAGCGTCGGATTGCTGGGCCATCTCGGCCTTCCTCTGGTGCATGCTCGAGACCGCTCTAACCTCTCCTATGGTTTCTCCGGTAATCTGTCATAGGAGCAATCCTACAACAATTAGCAAGAATACCATAAAGTAGAAAAACAAGGAGGAGGAAGAGGAAACTGTCCACATGATCATGGATTCACGGTTACCTCTCTGGGCATGAGAGTCTTCGGGATCACACTGCAAGACAGCACAGCACATACATGGATTAATATCAAGGCCGAGTGCGGATGAGATGATATGATGTGCTTCTGGACTAATCTGTAGATGAAACTGGTCTAGGCACGACCCGAATGTTCGAGGACTAGGAAAGACAAGAGAGTGTAGCAGATGATGGATTGCAAATATATACCCCAACACGTGACGACCGCCATCGAAGACAGCTTGAGAGACGAGGCCCATTAGGCCGATGCTGCCTCCACCGTACACCAAGTCAATGTTCCTCTCGACCTGACCAGAAATCACCCAAAAAAAAAAACATTATTGCATGTTTTTTCTGGGGTGGTTATATGTTGGAGCTACGTGTCTGAGTTGGAGTGTGTAATCTCCGCAATATCTGCATTAAAAACAGCATCATTAAACTAATCATTTCAATAATTGCCCCAAATCTCATCCAACGATATTAGTTGTATGAACTCTAGCACCTTCTTTTGCTTGGATACGAAGGAGGTCGTCAATCTAGATGGGTATAAGCTATAGAGAAGAAGAAGGGAATATAGAGTATATGGAGTCTCATTGATGGAAACCAGACATCGCGTCGGTCGGTCACTGGTCGGTAAGAGATGTCACCTCATCGGACCTGTTTCTGTTTTAAATTCCTGGCTTCCATATATTCATTGGTTGTACTTGTCCCCAAGGCAAAAGCTTCCAATAGAACAGGAGTGTGCAGGGGAACATGTCCCTGATTCATCAGCTGCCTTATAATTATTCCATTCGAAAGCTTGAAGCCTTGAACTGATAGACGAAAGGTTCAATACTGACATGCCAGCAGAGCACCCGGTTGCTCGGACGAGCCGCCAACCGAGCATGAACTAATCTCAACAGTGAGGGGAAAACGTTTCGTGGTTCGTACCGCGAANTCAACAGTGAGGGGAAAACGTTTCGTGGTTCGCACCGGGCAACAGAATCAGGTGAAAATTAGGGAGAAATGCGGGACTCGAATGCTCATTTGTTCATGCGCTTGCTTAGATGAGCCGGTCTACAGAGAGAGGGGAGGCTCGATCTTGACTCGACTCGGGATATCGGTGAAGAGGTTTCTTTTTCTTGTCAACCTCACATAGCTAATTCTTAGGGAGGGAAGAGTTGATGATTATAACGTACGAGTTGTTTGGCCAGTTGCAGAGCGGCGAGCTGGTAGCTGGGCCTGTTGCCGGGGCTGCTCCCACAGAACACGCACACCCGCCCGAATCTCGACGACTGTTTCACCATCACCGAACCGATTAACCCTTTTCGGGATCGAAGGATGTATCTGTTTCCTAGGAAATGAAAGACGGTGTACAGCTAATGGATAGATCGATTGATCAATGGTAGATTGGAACTACGAGGATTCAAGCAGAGAGGAGCAGAGAGTGAGAGGCCGAGAGTAGAATTAGAGGAAAATGGAATGGGAACGTACTTTAGAATGGAAGAGCAGCCACTGTTTCTCCCCCTTTTATAATAGCCATATGGGCTAGCCGTATGCCCCACCCCCCACTTCCACGACCGAGTCGAAATTGTAACTGTGATATTATGTGATATTACGTGACAAAGATGACTACAATAGTACATATCAACATATTATCAAAATATGATTTATTAGGTTGCTCGATCAAGTTAACTCGATTCATTAAAAAGTAAAATTCTCATATAAATCTCATGCCCTTCTTAGGTTTCGACTCAAAACTCTTTTTTCAGTAAAAAAAAAAAGTTATCGAACCAGGTCAATTTTATTATTAAATGTGCCGTTTTTGTCCCCCTCGAGTTTTACAGCAAGTCAATCGTCAAAAATTATATATATACATGTATGTATATATATATATATTCTTCCTCTTATATATTAATTGGTTTTTTTGACGACAGAAGTTAAGGAACACATCTGCGGAGTCTGATTCTTGTCTGATTCTTCTTTGTGTGATAATCTTCAAAGGCACATCCAGAGCAGGGTCAGGGGTGACTCCATTTTGTCTTCTGAGTTGCTTCCATTGATTTCCTTGTCAAGAAACAGGAAAAGCTCTCGATTCATTGCTGGCCACTCAGTTCTATCAGCACTTACCATCCACACATCTATCTTTCTTCGATATGCATCCCCCGGCATCAGATAAGTCCGGTATATAACCCCAATAATCCGGTATCGAGTGGGATCCGTCCACCGAGGAATAATAAGTCCTTTCCGACGTGAACCTTTCTTTCTTTTTCTTTTTTCCATTCACGGGACTTTGAGCTCGAGACATCCCGTTCAGGTGGAGGAATCGTCGAGCCACCCTTGTAAATCCGGCCGGTAATTCGACGATGCTCCCGAGATAATCTTCCGTTACAGAAGAGATTCTCGAGCGTTTGTATCTTGTCGTCAAGCCAATTAAACTGAATCGAACTGGCTAACGGAAGGAATTACTTCCATTATGGTCGATGACAACACATCATGATCACATCAATAGGGGAAAAAGAAAACAGAAAAAGAGGATGCTTTACCCTATCAGATCATAATTTACATTAAACCGATGCTTATTTCAAGAGATTTAATATTATTGGTCAAGATTTTCTTCTAATTAGTCTTAATAAGTACAATTTTTTAGATTAGTCACCTAATCGTTTTAATTTATTCTAAATTCAACAATTTTTATTAGTATTATTATTATTATTATTTTGCGGTTTCAAGTTTCCATCACTCCCAAATCTAAGCCCTAATGAGGCTGATTGATGTTCATAGGGATATGGAGGGTGGGACCAAAAGGGCCCACATGCTCCAAAACGTGCTTGTTGGACTCGGGATGTCTACTCGGCACTTCGATTCTATTGGCTCGCTTAAGATCACATGCCCTCAAAACAATTTCGACTCGATTCAGTTGTACGGTATCGAGTCTTGTAGATGTGACATATGATCATGGATGAATGACTGAGTAAGAGGGTACTGTCGAAGTCCCCCCTAACAGTTAGAACCGTGCCGGGTCGATGACGACCCGCTTAACTTGGACCGAACCCCATTTTGATTAGCGGGAGTCAGAGAGCTCAATTCCATAGATTCTTATCATGTCTCAAAAGCTTGAAAAAAAAACAGTGTGAATCTACTTTAATGATTTCTTTTCTCGATGACTTGCCCATAAAAAAGGAACTTTTTGGTCAATTAGTTCGCTCAATCTTTACACTTCAATGGTTCTTATCCAAAACCAAGTTGATTTCCCTTTGCATTATTACCCTCATGAACCACTAATCCAAATTCACCTCCATATGTAATTTGGCCTATCGTGGAGTAGGGTCCTTCCGGTATCAATTCTACCAACTCACAAGATTTGAACTCGAAAACACGTGGAATGCAATTCAGCATTGTTTTTGGACAATTCATTACCCCATGGTCTTGCTAGCCAAATATGAGTTCAACTTGACAGTCTCGATCCAAGACGGGTCAAACCTAGGCCTCCGAAAGGCCACGAGATACTCAAGATAGCCGCGTAATGATCTCGATCCGCCTCAAGAAAGCAAGCCGAAGTTAGTCTAATAGTGCTAGGGAAGATTTTCGGGTATGAACTGTGGGAGATGGGGGTGATATGTTACTGATATATTAGCTAGAGTACAGGACGGGAATAGGTATGATTCTCCAACTTCATATGCCAATAATTCTTAATAACCAAATAGCTCATAGATGAGAACAAAACACACACACAAATGGATTTCTCATATAGTTTAATGATAAAAGCTGTGAGCCATAGGCTCTCACTGAATGTGTGGTGATGGAATGCACACATCGTCAAGAGGCTTTCATCGACCGGAGCAAGAAAGCAAAAGAAACCTCCACTATTTCCGAAGTTGACGAGAATCGGAAAAGGCACATTGATGGAGCTTTTGGGATTTGTGCAACCCTCTCGAGCTTATAATCAGTAGTGACAGATAGATCTCGGGGCGGTTCGAGTCTTTCTTGTAAAAATTGTAAGTTTGGATTAATCGGGTCTAACGAGAGAGACTATATAATTGCAGTCTTCTGCCTTTTTTTGGGTGGGAGTTGTTGCCGTCGTGGCAGGTCGGCAAATCAGATGGGATCTAGTGCGTGAGAGCCGACGACGACGACGACGACGAC
>CXYZ01003051.1:305310-322979 GCA_900006705.1 Sonneratia caseolaris
TAAAAATAAAACCTATTATAATATACTTATTTTATTTTACTAAACTTATATTTATATTTTATATTGAATTTGTGACTAATATTATAATTATATTAATGATTTTGATTATAAATTATAGTTAAATTATAATATTATATCAATTTATTGGAATATTATATTATTAATATTATTTATTAAACATGCAGTTCGACCCATTGAACCTCCGGTCCGACCCATGAACCCATACCTTGACCGGTTCCCGGTCCGGTCCGGTTTTAAAAACTATGGGTTTACACGGGGGATCCCAATGGCAAGAGCGTACGGAATCTCGAGTAAGTTATCTTCCTTCTAGTTTCGAGCTGCTGCGGCGCGAGCTGGATGTCAAGTTTCCAACGAGCCTGTCAGTGAACCGGGCACGTCAGTTTAAACCGTAGTTTTAAAAATCAGACCGGGCTAGCCAGTTTGACCGAAAACCGGCCACTCACCCAGTCCGGTTCTTATAAATAATCCAATTACACTTTAAATTAAGTCAAATACGGTTGAACAGGCCGATTCTTGATCAAACCAGTGAACCTAATTAAATATGTGAGAAACCTGCTCAACTTAAAATAAAAAATAAAAAATATTATAACGTATTTATTTTATTTTACTAAACTTATATTCATATTTTATATTAAGTTTGAGACTAATATAATAACTATATTAATGACTTTTATTATAAATTATAGTTAAAATATAATATTATATCGATTTATTTGTAATATTATTTATTAAACATACAATTCGATCCATTGAATCCCGGTCAGATCCATGATTTCATACCTTAACTGGTTCCCGACCTGATTTGGTTTTAAAAACTATGGTTTAAACTGACGGGGCTNATATTATAATATTAATATTATTTATTAAATATTCAGTTCGATCCATTAAACCCCGGTCAGACCCATGAACTCATACCATGACCGTTCCCGGCCCGGTCCGGTTTTAAAAACTATGGTTTAAACCGATGGGGTTAGTTGTGCTCGAGTCTTGACATGTGTCACTCACGCTCGCACTTGTCCTACTTGTCTATGAGATCTTATACTTGCGATTGAATCCATACCATATCCAATGCTCAAAACTCGACATATGAGCGTAGGTGATATCCGATTCTGTTATATTCTCGTGATTTCCTGGTTGGATTCCAGGTGTACGATGATCCCATTATCAAATATCGAACAACCTGTCCGATTCGATGCACTCGGTAGGCCTTCGCGCCGAAACGAGACCGCCAGACCAACCCGCACGTGTGGAATGTCTGAGACCCATTGCAGAGGAGTCGTCTGAACCGTCAACGGAATAAGTGAAAAGGGTCGTCCCCCGTCGTCATCATCAGTGCATATGAAGCTGTCTGACAGGCAAGAACAAGGACGGTACGAAAAGGGAGAAAAGGGGACCGTGGAAGAAAGCGACGGAGGGCCATCGGCCGCCGGGGCGAGGGGCAGTCGTAAACCTATCACCATCCCCACCCCGACCAAATTTTAAAGCTCTGAAAAGCACGCACCACCACCACACGTGCGGCCGAGCCCCCACCGTCACCGACTCCTCCGAAATTGTCCCACGTTCTATTTCATGCCCTGGACCCGAATCTTTTCCGCCTTCGCGGGTTAACCGAGCAGACGTGGAAACGAATTGGGGATCCCCCAACGGACTACGGCACCCGACTTTGAGGCCGGACGAAGAATGCAGAGTGTGTTTTCCGGACCAGCGAGCGTTCATCAGGACCCGGGTCCCATCTAGTATTTACGTTCATCGTAGTAGAAAATCGAAGGCAGGGACGGTGGCATGGCCCTGAGCTTTGAATATGGAAGAGGCCGTCGAGTCACCTGCCGACCGATGCTACAATACACAATCCATCAACTTGATGCATAAAAAACAGAGAGTAGGGAGCAGGCTCTCCGACACGCAACGCGCCAAAAACCGCCGCAAGAGGACAGGAGACAGACCGGCTCCCGGCCGTCATCAAAGCATCAATCTGTGGCTCAATTCACCCACCACTTACGCCAACCACAAAGTCAATTCTCCAATTCTCTGGAGCCATCTGCCGACATCCAAATGATATTAAAGGTTCGGAGTAAAATAACACTGCTAAAAGGTAATAATCCACCGAATAACGTACAGAGGTGACCGACATTGTCTCTCTTTTTTGTTTCGGTCGGAATGTGGCCACTGCAAGAGGGGAAAGAAAGGAATGCGAATAACTATGACAGAAAATGAACAGACAGATGATATGATGATGGGTACAGCTCATGCCTCATGGCACATTTATCCTGACCAAAACTTATGAACGAGAATTCTACAGCAATTTCTCCACTCTTGGTTAACATTGCTACAGCTTGGACGGTTGAGGAGGAAACAATATGGAGAAAGAATTCTATCGGTGGCTGTGACCATGCCTTGGTGGCGGTGCTCGCTGTTCTGATCTTCGGTCCAGTGCAGAGTAGGGGTTGCTTGACTGTGGTGGGCCTGAACGATTGTTATAACTGCCCCTTGGGTTCCAATTTCCCTGTTGCCATTGTTGGGGATGACTGTCTCTGGAAGGACCTCTGTAAGGAGAAGGATAAGATCTCGGGTAAGCATTTCTAGCCGGCACGGTGTCTCTCGGTGGGTACTTTGAAGGAGAATCGACGTGGCCAGGTTGGTAATTTCTCCCACTCCCATAAGAGTAAGGTGGAGCATCTGATGAAGGGTAGGGGCGAACAAAACCATTGCTATGAGGGCCTCGAGGAGGGTATGTTGCACCAGGAGGGGGAGGAGCTGCAGCATACTGCCCCTGGTATGAGTAGTTTGCAACTGGATGGCCCATTTGGTAAGGCAGTTGATAGGCATGCATCTGACTGGCATGGTAACTGTTACTGCCGAGTTGCAAGCTGTTGGCAACGAGTCTGTGGGCTGCCTCTCCAAGCTGTCGACCCGATATGGATCCAGGGGGATTCGGCCTGAAAGAATACAGACCCGCTTAAATTTCTGAGTAATGCTCATGGAAAAAATAGGTAAACTGAACTGGACAGACAGTCCCAGTTCTACACTCTCCACTGGTTAAGAACAAACGATCTAAGAGAGGTGAGCTTACCTTTGAAGATGAATGGTTCATGACATGCCATGCAGAATGCAACAGGTGTGATTTATATTGGGCTTTTTATCAGATTCAGCAGATGCAAATCGTGCCCAGATGTCTTAACTCATATACATCTCCATAATAACAAAAGAGGATCTAATACTTCTTACCGAGAAATACATAAAGCAGTATGCATGAAAAATGAGCATAGGGCATCTTATAAATTATTACCTGAACTCACTCTCATTTGACCTACCCCGAGAACCATTTTGGAACCTTCCACCATTGTTCTCCATTGGCCTCCGTCCATTATCTTCGTGCCACAGGACATTTACAGGTTTTACGTCATCCGGTTCCACCATCTGCAAGCAGGAAAAAGAATTGATACAAATAGACACAAACAGTAAATCCATCAGAATCGTCAAAGAAAGCACATGCATGTTGAAATACTAGTACCAAAAATGTTTTGTTCATTAGTCAATCACTTGTACCTTCCTAGGAAATATGACACCTGCAGGTGGTCTGGCAATATGTTTATGTGAATCAGGAAGTTTGAAGATCACACATCTGATCCATAGAAATACAAACACAATCAGAACGGCAACAGTCTCCAACCGATAATCATTTGACAGAAAGAAGGCATAAAAGGAAAATATCATCTTCATAGATAGAGAGGCTCACAAGACTTCATTGTTCATTATGTCCTCCATGTCTGCAACAGGAGACCTAAAAAAGGGAGGGCACGGGTCTCCAGCACAGGGAGAGATATAGCCATTCATAGCACCACTGCATGCAACTCAAATAAGAATCAGAAGATGAGCCCGAGAAAATTCAAATCAAAGATCTAATGAGATAAAAATATGGTAACATCCAAACTACTCAGAAACAAACAACACGAAAAATGGGTATTTCATAACAGTTCCAGTTTGCAAAAAAATTGTCTGTCCAAAAGATAGACAGGANAAACAAACAACACGAAAAATGGGTATTTCATAGAACAGTTCCAGTTTGCAAAAAAAATTGTCTGTCCAAAAGATAGACAGAAACCTGGTAGAGTCATTTCTTGATGGGCATTCTATGATTAAGGCGAGGACATAGAAATCAACAGGAGAAATAAGAAAAGGCTTAAAGCAATCTACAGAAAAAAGGTCCAAAAAGTTCTATGCTAATCCTCTACATAAAGAAGGAAATGATTTCCTTTGAGAATGCAAAAATTGACCAGCAAAGGGTGACAAACCTCAATTCAGGTTTTAGAGGCTCCTTTATATCAGCTCGAACAGTATCAGGCAATTGTTTAACACGATTGTCAAGAGAATATATGCATACAGACAGCGGATGAGATGATGACACAAAAAGCATATCAGACATCATGCTATTCCTCCGTGCTTCCTCCTCCTAAATAACCAAGCATTCCCATGAATAATCAGAAAGAAAAACTCAGATGATCAATAATGAAATGGCATCAAAAGTAGAAGTGACCAGGATCCACACCGTCAATGTATGTTCAATTTTCGCAACCTCAGCAAGAAGACGAGTTTCATCTATAAAAGGCAACTTTGCAATGCCCTACAGCAAAGACAAAGCATTCATAATGTTAGCTCTGGATTAATAAAAATGCGATTCCAGAATACAGAATTACAGCTCGATTAGAGAGGCCCACCTGCCAAGAGTAGCGTTTGCCATTCATGTCGACTTCAAAATCTGACATGAAGCACCGGCAAGCAACCATTCACCAAAAATTAAATTCATCAAATATTTTTTACTTCAAAAAAATAATGCAAAAACCACATACCAGTGGGATAAAAATCAATAATAGGAGAATTAGGATCAGTCATTAGCTTTCTGTATTGCAAAGGTAGCGCATGGGAGCTGCAAAAGAAGCGTCTCAATATGTATCATCCACTACAAATCACAGATTATTTGCTTTTGACGGGAAAAACACATATAGTTACAATAAAATGTCTAACCTAGCAGCAGGGAAGACACCTAATAGCTGATTGAAAGGTTTGAAAGGAGACCCCAATTCAAAATTTATTTGCAGCTTGCCAAGATCCTTCAGATCAGAGGCAAATGGAGCATAATGATATGGATAAAACCTGCAAATGAGGCAGAGCAACAATTTATTTTCTATCTTAAAAAGAATCACTACATTCAGAACTCATAACCCAGGCCTTCAGCATCATGAGGATGAGGGCCTGGACAAACCCAGGTCCTGATTTATTTCAGTTCGAGAAATGGAACAGGAAAAACCAACTAGGAAGGAGATTGTAACTTATTCTCCAACAGTCCATGAAAATGTATTAATAAATCAATAAGGTTATAAACTATGTTAAAGATGATCCTATGGATACACAGCCAAGAAGAAATGCATCCAAACCAACCTATAAGACCAGTCCAGGAATGAAGCTGATAAGGGCCCACCAGGCAATGTAGAAGAAAATAGCAGTAATACCATTAAATTTTTTTTTTACATATAGATGGAGGAACCCATGATTCATGAAAATTGCCTAAGAAAGGAGATGAACTTACCATTGCCAAGAACAAACCCCTTCATAATAATAGTGCATGACCCAACATAAACCTTCAGTGTATCTCAAGACCTACCAGATAAATTGAAGAAACGGATTTTAAACATATGTTCATGCCAAGTACATAGAAAACAAATATATATAACTTATGGACTTACGACATCTCTCCGAATCTCTTCAATCTCTTCTGGAGTTCTTGTTGAGAATTTTTCCTCATAATACCTCTCTTTCCACCCTGGTTCCCCCAATTTGATCTAATAAAACCCAAAAAGAAAGGTAAGAGACAGTCTTGCATCACATGATTTTGCTAGAGTTCAAAAGGTTACCAGAAAAATAAAGAGTTCTGGAAAATGATAGCAGACATAAAAGCTGCACTAAGAATATTACCAGCAGGGTTTATAAAAAAATTAAGATTTTTGCTCAATAAATTTTCAGTAGACTTTCAATCATCAAAGGGGAGAGCTGTATGCATTGAGACAAACCTTGTCCTCCTCTGGATTCTCTGAGTTAAAAACATCGTTTTTTTCACGAAGTAGCTCCTTAAGCTTTATTTTCAACTCCTCCTTATTTTCATTTTCATCCACCTTACAGGACAAATGAAGTCAGTATAACCATAGAAGGTATATATAAATCTCTGAAAAATGAAAAACATCTCAGGCTTTCATAGATAATACACATCTCCCAGACTAGCAGTAGGTTTCCTACCAATTCATAGGTGAACAGATGCATAAACTGGTAGAAGAATACACATTGAAGAAAATTTCTGTGAAGTGCTTCTAAGTAACAAGTATGAATAACAGAGTCAAAATTTACATTAGAACATACTTCATTCTCAAGATTGCTCTCAGCTTCAACAATTGCAGCACCTATTGTGGCCCCTGAAGACATGTGTGCAGCCTTATGGGCACGAAAGAATTTCTCATTACCATCTTCATCCCATTTCCGCTTGCTCCCAGCTCCAGCTTTCTGATAAGGGGAAGGCGAGGGACCTGAAGCAAGACGGGAACCTTGAAAACGAGCAACTGGAACCAACGAGACAGGTTCAGCAAGCGGAGCTGCATCATCCCCTCTTCTCCGTTGTGCCTTTTCACGCTTTATTCTTTCCGCTTGCCGCTGAGAAAATTGGGACAGGTAGGGGGAAATATTTATGAATCAGTCCCGATCCTTGGATGTTAAAGTACATAGCAAACAGTAGTTTTGTTTCTGAAAGGCACTTTCCTAAATCCTCCTAATGCTATCCCAGTAGGGCAGCAGGCATAATGAAGAGAGGGTCCGCCAATCATACCACCACAGTCGAATGAGCAAAAATCCACCCAATAATCCTCCTAAATCCTTCTTCAAGGATTACTTTTCATGGATTACATGGGATGCAATTTCATCACATTTAATGGGCATTTACATACATGTTAAGAGTTAGGAGCATCACTAGGCAACTCTTCAGGATGATATAACATTTTTGTCCAGAAATGCTCAACAGAAGAGCCAAGGAACCCCATAGAGATTGTTAAAAGATGCAAAATGTAAGGAAGACTAAACTATATGAGAGCAATATAACTCCATACATCTTATGAAAAATTTAACATAGTCAATCCATCATATTGCACAAAGAAAGTTGCTTACCTGATGCAACCGTGCTCTTTTCTGAAATATTTTATCTTCAAATGATCCAATGGCCTGAATGAACCGCTCCACTCTACCTAGATTGGGCTAAGAAGTAAAGCAGCAGGTAAGGGAAGGGCCAAAGGAAAGCAAATTGAAGATTAAAACAAAATAGTAGACTAAATACCTTGCTTGCATTGGTCAAATATCCACCTATTGCTTTGATTTCTTTCTTGTATACTGCCATCAGCAAGTTAATAGCGCCCTAGACCACAAATATAAGGCTGCTACTCAGCAAACTGTCTTAAGATTAAAATTTTCCCCACAATGTTATTCAACATATCATCAGAATCTCCACAATGATTCAGTATATTCTTCTTGTTCTTCCTATATCTAACATGTAGGTTATTAGATTGCAAATAAAAAGAGAAACAATCCGGGATGATCCATATATTCTGTTCATGCTTGTTGATGCATCTACTAGCAGACAATATTTGCAATTTCTATGTCTTCATCATCAGATGTTTGTAAATTGGACTAAAAAATAAAATAGGTCAGCGAAGGCTTTTAAAGTTACACACCTCGCGAATCTCCAATGTTGGCATGTGAGGCAAGAAATCATTGCCCACAAAGAAACACATGAAGATAAAATCATCAACAATACGCTCAAAATCTATTTCAAATGGAGCTTGGGGAATCCTCATCTCATGCTCCAAATACTCCCGGAGGGTCCAAATGTTCAAAAACTGTTAAGCGATGTAGACATCATCAACAGTTTAATAGAATGATTAATGATATATCTGTCATGTAAACCTATGGATTCTAGGGACAAACCTGGTATGGTTTTTTTGCCACAGCAACATCATCACCTTTCTCATCAAATTCTCCTGCTTTTTTCTTTGGCTTTCCTTCACAATCTGCAGCCAAATGACCTAACTGACCACACAGGAAGCATTTGTCTTGTTGCCCAGGTGTAAACACAATCTGAATGTCATAGAAAAGATGGATGATAGTTAAATAATGAGAGTATCCAGTAATTAATATGAAGAAAAAGCCCTAACTCTGTATATATATTAGATAAAAAGGCAACCTATGAAGATAATCATTGTACCTCTCGAAGAATTGAAAAATGGACTTCATGGGTTGCCAAAGCAAGCATGATCAAATCTGCATCCTACAATGAGATACCAGGCACAAGATTAGTAAGGTTAGCAACTTTTTTATGATCATCAATAGATTGATCTTTTTAACGTAAAGTGGAAGGAAGATGTATACCAAACCATACAGGCAGTGGCGTGTATTTGGATCATAACCTGGAAGATTTCTTTGAAGACGTATATAAGACATTATTTTGTGCTCTCCTTCACCAGGAACATTAGCATCAGACAGTATAACCTACAAAAAATAATGCATAAAATAAAAGAAAAATGTGCTCTGCCTAGATCTAATCCACAGGATAATGCAACATGAATAGCTCAAATATTCAGTCAATAGAACCAAAATTTCATGTAAGAGAGAAAAGTAGATATATTATCTTTACGAGGAGAAAGGATCTGCGCAGACTATTAAGAAAGTGAGTTTAACTGCACGTACCTTAATTGATCTCCATCCAGGATCATTATTTAGTCTAAGATGGATGTAGTACTGAAGCGCAACTGACAAAACAGCCATAAATTCAGTTCCCGGAGTGATTACATTTGAATCAAAAATTTGTGATTCCTGTTTGGGGGGAAGCCTTCGGCCTTCCTTTTCAAACTCCACCCTTAGCCGTTCTTCTTCAGCTGCCTACAGTCAACCCCCAAAAGTCAATGCTGGTGAACAACCATATCCTCAGGATTTCTGACTTCGTTTTATCAATGATAGGGAATCCCATTGATCACAGACTAAGGTGACATAACATGACTTTTTTCGTATTCATATTAGAATATGTTAAGCAACAAGTGATGCCTATTGATACATGTATTAACCAGCAGGAAATATTTTGCTGATCTCTTCGAAGTAAGAGAGCATGCATATAATACTTAAAATTCAGAAGGGTACATACTGCATCTGCTGCATCTTTAGCCGCTCGGAATCGCCTGGAGCGTTGCTGATTCATCTTTGCCCTAGGGGCCACTCCATCTATCATTGATCAAAATTTAAAAGAATCAGATTTTGCACTCACACATAAAGACAAAATGTGTAATCCAAGTTTAAATGGTAAATGACTGAACCGATTTCACCTACCGATAGCCATGTAAAGCAATTTACGAGGTCGAACCATCACAAAAAGCCTATCAATGTAATCAAACATGCATTTGAACACCTCATCGAATGTGGTTGGAGCAGGCTGAAAAAGATCACAAAACAAGGCCAATAATCATGTAATGTCAGCAGGTACCATACGCGGATAACTGTATAAAATAATCAAGAACCTTTTGCTTGGTGTGGAGGAATTAATAAACTTCCCTCTCTACTGTTCTTCATCATAAACCTAAAAATTTTCCCCCTTTTAGATTGAAATAATATATGTTCCTTTCTTTTATATCAAAAAACCTAATGCGGCTCTTTCTTTCACATTAAAAAAGCATAACAAGGTCCTTCAGGCAGAGAAACCAAAATTTGTGACAAATCAAATATAAAAATAATAATTATATTCATGAACCGCTAAATTGCCGCAGTGAGCTGAGGGGTTAAAAAAAAAGGCTTATGCATTGATTCACGAATGATTGTGCCAATTTCGGTTGAAAGAAATCGGAACAAGATGCAGAACACTCAATTCCCAGTTCCTATCAAGACCAATGCTCATCCGACTCTCAGCACACTCCCATGCTCAGTACATAAGGGTACAAACTGAGAATTCGCGGCAAGATAAAGCAAAGAGTAGCCCACAATCACGCAAAATTGCCACAGAATAAACTGGCTTTCAAATCAATCATTGAACTCGTACCCTGTCCTCAGGGTGGAAGCAGGGGTGGATAATCCCGTTCATGTCGAGGTACAGGTTGTCGTATTCGATGTTGTTGGGGTTGGCCTTGCTGGTGTCAACGGGGATGGAGACTCCATCGATGACAACCGGCTCTTCCTCGACGACGTCAACCACCACCATAGGGTACTTCTCCGCCAGCCACTTATAGAAGGCTGGGACTCCCATGGCGAGAACCTAAGAGGACAGAAGCTCTAGTAATGGATCACCGGTCTGGCTCACTGAGGGGAAACAACAGAGCCGAACGTTGGAGGAGGATTTTGACTCCTAACCCTAGCGGGAGGAGAAGCGAGAGGAGGATGGACAGGGTAGAATATCCCAACGTCAGATCCGAGCAAGGAAGAAAGCCTACGAAACGGAGAGAGACGTGAAATGGGTGGAAGAAGCAAAATAGGGTTTGGCCGTTGATTGTTTTCCATTTTTATTGAACCGGATTATCTGACCGGTTTTTATGGATTCTTTACAAATTTTTAAAACCGACCGGGTCAAAAGGTCCAACCGGGAGTTACTATTAAACCGGATTGGACTNACCGGGTCAAAAGGTCCAACCGGGAGTTACTAGTCAACCGGATTGGATTGACGGCCGATTCTCGGTCGGACCGGGTAGACAGACAGTCTAATCCGGTTTTTAAGCTATGGTTTGGGATTTTATACTGTTTTTTTTTTTTGGGTTTATGAGTTGGATTTTATACCTTTGGGGTTTCAGGGATGAGAACAATACAAGGAAAATTTTTTTACAGACCCATACACAATTACATGCGCATGTTATGGACCAAACACAAGAACCCGACCCGAAGGACTTACTTAGTCCATTAGATGAGACAGCCCATCCGCCCATACATTCCATATTTTCCAAGCCAATCCCACCGGCGCAGAATTTTGTGTTGTAACAATGCCATTGCTTGAGAAACAACGCCCTCGTTAGTCACGGCTATGTTGGTCACAGTTGGCACTCCTCGGTCCAGTCCAGGCCACCACTCTGAATCACGGTTCTGAGTGTGGGGTTGGCTCTGATGCCACTTGTATCAGATATATGGGCCGATAGGCTCTCCCATCTAACAGGTTAGTCTTTTGAATCGGATCCTCCCATCTAGTCCATAATAGCTAGCACACAGCTCCTTTCTGTCACCGAAGATGATCAGAACCAGCACCGTGAGAAGAACAAAGAATGAAAGCTGACCATGCACAAAATGACTACGAATTCAAAGTAGAAACAAAGCATTTGCGTTGTTTAGACAAAAATTGAAAGACAAAGGAGAATTTGGAGAGATGAATTAGAGAAAACAAACAGGGAATAATAGCTGGATAGTAGATGGAAGTTGGCACTCATACAAAATATCACGTTCCAGTAATTTACTAGCCACTTGAGCCCGTGGCAATCAACTTATCAGCATCCGAGATCGAAGATTAATGATGCACCAGAACAACCTTGTCTGGCCTCCATCAATTATGCTGTCATTGTTATTCCCATTGTCGAAGCCTCCTTCCAACTGTTGCTTAGGTGCAGCATGAGAGGGTAGTTCCAAAGACAAAAACAGGTTCAGATACAAGCCATCAAATAACAATTTCAGTTGATTGATCTCATTGGAACCTTGGAGATTGGCAATTTCAGCTGAAACGGTTGGTCTCGCATTCTTAATGTTCTGGCTATTTCCCTCTAAAATCCCACAAAATGCCCATATGGTTGCACCAACCAACAAGAGATCCCAACAAGTTGTCATTCTAGAATTGATGCGTATGTGTAATCTAAAAATTTCACAGAATGCATATGCCTGTATCACCTAACAATGTGAATCTAATTCAGTGGAATTTCTCAGATTCAAATGACCTCAATAAATTCCGCAGAGCAAACACGACCATACAACATAGCAAGAACATACCATACCCCTCGTAGAACTAGCAGAGGACGAGGGTTTCTGATTGATTTGATCGATTAGGGTTCTTTTTCTGTTGTCTAGTTTTCCAATGATCCGGCTCAGTCACCGATTTTCATGGGTTCATTTATGTCCTTAAAAAACCGGGCCGTTTAATAGGTCCGGTTTAACCGGTCAGACAGGCCCGGTTTTAAAAACTAATCTAACTCCTAAGAAGACCAAACAGAAAGACCTGACAACAGGGCCAGCTGTCAACCATTCCCGGGTAGCAATTTTGGGCCTAGCACGGGCCCTAACCAATGGCATGTCATATTGGGCCAGCATTGCATAATAAAATTCCGGGTCGGGCCTATAGAAAAAAATTGGGCAGTCCAGCCTGATGACACGATGAAATTAAAAAAAGGGCCCTTTTGTTTCAAATAGTTCGATTAACATGAATCTAATAGAAGATAAACAGGCCGATATGAATTGTCTGATGAATTCATACTTAATGGGCCAGGCTGGACCGCCCGACATTTCAAACCGNTCTGATGAATTCATACTTAATGGGCCAGGCTGAACGGCCCAACATTTCAAACTGTGCCAGAGTCAGGAGTTATCATTTCATCGGCTTACTGGGCCGTGCTAGCCCGACCCGTTAATATTTTGGGTCGGCCCGAATGGCCACCTTTCCGCGAAGGGCGACTGGTCCCCTCTCCCACTGCCCTTTTAGCATTAAACCAGCAGCCATTTCCCGACCACAGAACCGCCATTGTTAGGAACCTCAGCCANAGGGCGACTGGTCCCCTCTCCCACTGCCCTTTCAGCATTAAACCAGCAGCCATTTTCCGACCACAGAACCGCCATTGATAGGAACCTCAGCAACTACCCAAGTACCCAAAAACGTGTGGATTTCTTTCCCCTTGCACTCTTAGCCACCTTTACTGCTCACCTTATTACTATTCCTTCTGCTCCTCTCCCCATCCCAGAATGCCCGCCAAGGTCGTCTCCATAATTAGTCACCGCCCCGACACGTTCTCCTCCTCTCAGCAGCCCAACAATCGCCGCCATGTCTCTCACTATTAAGCTAAACGTCCACCACCACCACCGCTCCAATCTCCCCACTGCCTCCCTCTCAAGGCCTCGCAGCCTCAACCCCACCAAGATACGACCCGAACCCATTTACCACACCAACGCCCTCTCCCCGCTCGTCTACTCTCGCCGTGCCGGAATGAGCTCCTCGATCTCCAACGGGGCGGTTCAGCCTCCCATCAAGAGCTCCCTGATCGACCCCGACGGCGGTGCCCTCGTTGATCTCGTGGTTCCCGAGGCCGAGGTTGGCCTCAAGGTCCGGGAGGCCGAGTCGCTGCCCAAGGTGCGGCTCACGAGGATCGATCTCGAATGGGTCCACGTGATCAGTGAAGGGTGGGCCAGCCCGCTGAAGGGGTTCATGCGGGAGAAGGAATATCTGCAGAGCCTGCACTTCAATTGCTTGAGAATGGAGAATGGGTCCATCGTGAACATGTCCCTCCCGATTGTCTTGGCCATCGACGATGAAACCAAGGAGGCTATTGGTTCGTCCCCTAACGTGGCTCTTCTTGGGCCAGGTGGCAACATAGTCGGCATTCTCCGGAGGTCTGTAGATCAGCACTATATAGAGAAACTGTGATTTCCTTCTATCATTTCTTGAAGATGATCCAATAGCTTGTTACTGGTCTTGTTGGCTAAAACTCTGATCTTTTCCTTAATTTGGCTCTTTAAACAAAATTTAATCGTCAACATTTTCTGTGCCCACTGGTTTGTCGGCTAAAGCTCGTCTTTGCCTTAATTTGGCACTATAAACAAAATTCAATCATCAACAATGTTTATGGCCATTTGTATGAGAAATTTTAGAAGGCATTTAGAAATCTAGTTGTTCCCCAAAAGCTGCGGTGGAGGATTAGAAAAAGGGAATATTCTATTAGCCTAATTCGGCTACATTATTATTTTCATCTCTCCATTGTTTATAGACACTGGTCCATTTTAATAATCTTTACATTGTGACATCTTTAAGCCAAAAGAAAAAAAAAAGGCATTGTGACATCAGTTTGATCCTTTCACGGTGCTGTTGTTGAAGTTCTGGAGTCTCAAACATCTCACTGTTTCTTCAAAGATATAAAGTTCTAAAATTTTTACTTGTTGGATTGTGCTTTGCATGTAGTCAACGTACTAATCTGAGATGTGTCATTGTTACATACGTTACAGCATTGAAATATACAAGCACAACAAAGAGGAAAGAATTGCCCGAACTTGGGGAACAACTGCCCTAGGACTTCCCTACGTGGAAGAAGCCATTACCCCTGCTGGGAATTGGCTTATTGGAGGTGACTTGGAAGTGTTGAAGCCTATAAAGTATAATGATGGGCTCGATCACTACAGGCTCTCTCCCAAGCAGCTCCGACAGGAATTTGATAAACGCCAGGCTGATGCCGTCTTTGCTTTTCAGTTGAGGAACCCAGTGCACAATGGGCATGCTCTGTTGATGAACGACACAAGAAGGCGGTTGTTGGAGATGGGTTACAAGAACCCAATTCTGTTGCTTCACCCCTTGGGAGGATTCGTGAAGGCTGATGATGTGCCTCTTGCTGTCCGAATGGAACAGCATAGCAAGGTCATTAGTCTTGCTTTCTTTCCTTTCTTGCACAGCCTTGCACCTGACAATGTGAACCAATACGTTGACGAGAAATTACAAGTACCAGTAATTCAACATGGTTGAGTAAATGCCACTGGACGCCAGTTCTGTTAAAACAAATAAAGATCATGTAGAGGAATTGCATTGGAAATGCTCATGCAGTGTGCTTGCTGGAATTGGGGTAAGAGTGATATCCACATGCTCTACTTCATCAGCATTTTAGCACAAGTTAAATAGCCACTACCACGATTTTCATGAAGAGGTGTACACTTATCTATATCCATTCAGGTGGTCATTCATGAGACTGGATTTTGTACCGTAGAAGGTCCTTCATGATTAAGAAGGGACAAGGAAAGGAAGGATTTTTGTTAGAAATTTGGTGGATTGGGAGCTGGCTATCTCCTCCTGCTGCTTGATTCTCTCCTAGAACAGACACTGCAGGGGGGGATATGAAACGAATATATCTCTCTCTAACTTCCATTTTCTTGATAAAATTGATCATATTGCTTTATTCTTATTGAGAATTCAATATACCATCTTGCACATGTATCTTCCCCATATGCAGATCATAATTTCATAGTGTTTTACATTATTTCACCTGATATAAGTTGTGCAGAAATGTTGACAATATGGCATTTGACAGGTCCTTGAAGATGGGATCCTTGACCCTGAAACCACCATCGTTGGCATATTCCCGTCTCCAATGCATTATGCTGGTCCCACTGAGGTCCAGTGGCATGCCAAGGCGAGGATAAATGCAGGTGCTAACTTCTATATCGTGGGTCGTGACCCTGCTGGAATGGGCCACCCTACGGAAAAGAGGGATCTCTATGACCCTGATCATGGGAAAAAGGTCTTAAGCATGGCTCCAGGTCTAGAGAAGCTCAACATTTTGCCATTCAGGGTGAGGAAAATAACATATATCACTGCTTTTTCCCTCATATTTTACGCTCTTTCTTATCTAGTGTTCTTGGAATACATGAGTAAGCCTGCAGCCCTGGATGCTTCTTGGTATTTACTGTGCTTTGCAGGTGGCAGCATATGATACAGTGGCCAAGAAGATGGCATTCTTCGAGCATTCCCGTGCTCAAGATTTCCTTTTCATCTCAGGGACTAAGGTACATTTCAGATGCTCTCTATTGGGCATTCAAACAGTGAGAAAAATTGTAGAAGCTTCTCCACCTTTTTCTCTCCTGTAAAATCCAAGAAATGTGGAATCATCTGCTCAGATTGACCCTGAGACATCTCAAATCATAAGACGCATTGCATGGTGCAATTTGATTTTTTTTCATGACCCCTGTATTTTCTATTTGCAAGGAAAATGAGCCCCCTTATCAACAGGCTGCTCGTCATAATTTCTTTGCCATCACCATAACCTATATGAAATTACCTTTCCTTTCTCTACCAGATGCGTAATTATGCAAAGAGCGGCGAGAACCCTCCCGATGGCTTTATGTGCCCAGGGGGCTGGAAGGTCCTTGTCCAGTACTATAAGAGCTTGCAGGGGGAGGAAGCACAGGCTCCAGCACTCTCTGCTTAGACCCGTGAAGTAGACCAACCGAGGGTGATTTTGAAGGGATTATAGATCCAAAGTCGATTAGGTTTTGTATTCTTCTCATCTTATTGATGATTTCCTTTGGCAAGCTCATTTCATGTAATTCGTCATTGCTCCTAAGAGTCTGTAGGTTCATCGGAATTTGATTTAGCAATCACATTCTTTGAAGGGGCTCTGTAGTAATATAGAAAAATGAAGATGGGAGGAGGAGCCTTTAGATTGTTCGGATGAATTAAAGTACAGTGATCGTGTAATGCAACTGGGATTTGTCGTGTGGAGGATTCCGATGGTCTAAGGTCGGCACAAGTTCACATGGCACAGATCCTCGAGCAAGGATGAATTCTTCATAGCTCGCGGGCCTTTCCAAATCTTATTCGAGTATCTATTCAGCATACTGAAAAAAAAAGATTACATATAGAAGTGAATGGCGTACTTAATTTCGTACTCTTTTACATGGGTTTCTAGCTTGGGAGTCAAATCACTTTCTTGATCTTGGCACGGTAGGCCGGGGACTATTATGGCCTCCATGTCTACTGATGCCCCGAGCTAGATCCCCATAACTTATCCGTGTTTATACCATAGTTTTTAAAACCGGACCGGGCCGGGAATCGGTCAATGTATGGGTTCATGGATTGGACCGGAGGCTCAATGGGTTAAACCGCATGTTTAATAAATAATATAATATTCTAATAAATTGATATAATATTATAATTTAATTCTGGTTTACAATCAAAATCATTAATATAATTATAATGTTAGTCTCAAATTCAACATAAAATATAAATATAAGTATAGTAAAATAAAATAAGTATATTATAATATGTTTTTATTTTTATTTTTAAATTAGTCGGTTTTCTCATCGGTTTAATTGGATTTATTGGTTCAAGTGAGAACTGACCGGTTCAATTAGATTTGACCTCATTTAAATAATAATTGGATTTTTTGTGAGAACCGGACCGGGGCGAGTGGCCGGTTCCCGGTCGAATCGACCGGTCCGGTCCGGTTTTAAAAACTATGGTTTATACGCAAACCCGGTAAGTGTTATGGGACACTCATGTATCACAGAAAGCAACCCTGTGGCAGGCGACACCACCAACCCGATCGATAATCGACGTAGAGAGAGATACGGGGGGAAAGGAAATGGCATGGCACGTTCGAAGAAGACAGGTCGAGCTATTGCCCTCTCTTAAGCTAGAGACAGGACAAGGACATTTAGGAGAAGATGGTATAACCATAGTTTTTAAAACCGGACCGGGCCGGGAATTGGCCAAGGTATGGGTTCATGGGTCGGACCGGAGGCTCAATGGGTTGAACCGCATGTTTAATAAATAATATTAATGATATAATATTCCAATAAATTGATATAATATTATAATTTAATTATGATTTATAATCAAAATCATTAATATAGTTATAATGTTA
>CXYZ01003051.1:345349-369806 GCA_900006705.1 Sonneratia caseolaris
TAAGTGTATCTCCTACCCTTTATTTATTTATTTTGATTTATGATTTGTTTATGATAAGTTGGTGGGGGACTGGAGTTGGCACACGATAAAGAATAGTGCATGGAAAGTACTTTGCAGTTGCACCTCCACTGGCCTCCCCTACCAAACTGCTTGGAGATTCTGTCGTTGGTGCGACCTGTTCGCACTGTTTGTCTCGTGTACAGCTTTCTTTCTGACTGAACTAGTCGGCCCAACAGGGAACCGGTTAGCTCCCCCACGATGATCGATGCGAGGTCGAAATCTGTGTTGGTTGGGGGTAATCTTCTTAAGGTCTGTCTCATTGGGATCACGGTTGATGGGTAATGGTCTAGTTGATTGCAACCAAGCCGATTCGAATCCCCACTTCAAGTGAAATCCACACCCGCTTTCATCCTCGCCGGGTTGTGTGGGCTCCCAGCTCCATAGTACGCCCCAATTTTCCACCTCCGACCACCCTTGAAAACTCCGGTACTATGCCACGTCCGATGAAATGATGGTTGTACAGAGACGCCAATTTCTCCGACAGCCCAGCATGCTTTGGTGCTTTACCGATTCAACTGGTCAAGGCGCCGGAGTTCTTTAAGATTAAGATCAATATAAAGCCCTCCCTAGCTGAAGACCGAGGCCTGGGCCGAAGTTTCTCTGTCAGTTCCATGAGCTTTGATCACAGCATAAATGAATTTTCTCGAGGCCTAGTGTGCTGCCGACATGGTGCCTATCGGATGAATGCCATGACTCGAGAGGTTCAGATGCTCTTGCAACGGTCGCAATCCAGACATGGATTCGGAAAACAGAATTCCTGCGTCCGTTATCCATGTGAAGCTATGAATACAAGAACTTGGAATCATTTCAACTCATGACGCATCGACCAGGAGATTTCAGCCCTCCCGGGAAGGATGGTAATTTGCAGGCTGCGAACCTTTGGAAGTTCAAATATCCAATTCTCGAGTAAGATGAAGTTAATGTCATGAACGTTGTAAATATGGAGTAATCGACGATGAAAAAGATTATCAGAAATAGAGCAACTCATTTCAAGTTGACAGGACACAAGATGATAACCTCATACTGACAGCTTACGAACCAAATCAGCAACACATGATGATTGCAAGGAAGGCAACTTCACTAAAGAAAAGGAGTATTTTGTGCAAGCATAATAAGAATACAGTGGATAGAGATTAACAGAGAGGAAGAAACATGGAGGTGGTAATCAGTATGTCAAATGGTATCTGTAGACAAGCACACCAGCAAGTTTAGACAAACGACCATGAGCAGTTGACTCTGCCTATTAACAGCAAAGGAAGGGAATTTAGAGGAAAGAGGGCTTTAGCCAGTTGTTCTGATGATGAATAGCCCAAGAAGCAAAGATTTCTCAAGAACAGTAACAACTGACGGTCAATGACATAAGCCGTACAAGGAAAGCAGCAGCTCTCGATTGAAAGAGTCGCATTCACAGTATCTACCAGCTAAGAGATAACTCATCAATGACCATACACAACTCGAGCTTGTTCCCGATTTTCCCCAACTCAAAATACAACCAATATGAGGCACGGACGCTACTGTCAGATGCATCTTCAGCATTATCCCAGGAAGCATAGGTCAGTAGGATAGTAATACTACAGCACTTCATCTATATATATAAGACAGAGCAACGATGAAGCTTTATTCTGGCAGTAAACGAGGAAACAAATCAAGCCTTTGTATTGCAATGAGCACATCAAGTTTATGGTAGAATAAGAACGTAAAATAAGATATCTCTAGTAATATCTAGAGTACACTTCCATCTTCTTTGGATCCTAATAGTTCATTGAAACTTATCACCCCCCTGAGAATAATACAGCACAAAAAGAAGTCCTACATTGCAAAAAGTTGGAGCAGATATCACCATCCTCTTATGCTAAGATGTGGTCGCAGGGAGGTGAACAATAGGAAACATTTATTGGACATCTTTGACAAATTCCAGCCTGAGGTCAAAGCCAAATGAATCCGCATAATTTTCATGTTGAGAAACCCGTAAAACAAATGACAGCCATTTGTTACCTCTTTGCATAAGAATCTCTTCTGTATAGGGTCACACCCTGATTGGCTTCAGCAGGACAGCAGATAGAACCTCGGACTTACCAGATCCAGAAACATTGGGCTTCTCTCCAATGACCCATTTCAGTTTCTTGTATCCAAACCGCTCAATTAACCTAGTCAGAGCCCTCTTCTTCTCCTCATTAGCATAGTAGAAGTTATCCAACCAAAATAATCCACCCGCCCTTAGGATCCTATCGATGTCAAACATCAAGAACTCCAACTTCTCCACCTTAGCGGCACCAACATCCAATAAGCTCGAGGCATGAATGATATCAAAAACATTATCATAGAAGGGAAATCGATGGTCCAAGCTCAAGAAGAGTGGGAAAAGCCCTCTCGCAGCAATGAACTCGCTAAAGGGCGCGTCAATGTTCAACGTGTTAGTGATCACAGTCACATTCCTCTCAGCCATCCTTGCAGCGAAGGTCCCTGACCCGCCTCCAATATCAAACCCAATCCTAATGGAACCTCCACCCATAGCTAGGACATCATCAATGAGGAAATCGTTCTTGCCCCGTGCCTTAACAAACTTCTGAGGCTCAAACCCATTAACCAAATCAAAACAACCGGCACATTCCCTGGTGATCTTCTTAGTGTTCACACACTCAAAGCTCTTACATCCTAAGCCACTCCAAGTCACAGTCTTGTTACTAACAGGCTTCCAAAGAGAAACAGGAAAAGGTCTCAGACCTGTCTTTGGGATCGACTTCGCAAAGCACCTCCTTCGGGGCAGAGGCTCACAACCACGCAAGATCAGCTTCTGCGCAAGGCTCCAATCGTCAGGGCAGGGCCCCAGGGGCTTGTAGGTCATGTATTGGGACAGCAAGTCGGCGGATTTCTCACAGGAGTGCCCGACGGAGGCCACCATCTCAGTTATCCCAGTCCTCGAGTCTTTTCCCAGGGGGAGCGGATGGCGTTCGAGGAAGATCTTGAGCTCGGAGGCGATGTTGGGGCGGGAAAGGTCGAGGCTTTCGTACCCGAGGAGCTCCTTCTCCATCTTGGCGAGCTTCTTCTGGGAGGAATCGATCTCCCGGAGGATGAGGGACACCTGCTCGGAGAGGAGGTGGACGTTCTTGTGGGTGTGGTGGAGGAGGCCCTGCTGGGCCTTCGGGGAGGAATAAGTGAAGGCGTAGAGGGCAAAGATGTTGGTGGCGATGACGGACAGGAGCATCAGAATGTTGAGGGCGGAGGAGCAGATCGTGGCCCGCCGGAACCGGGCAGTCCCGTCGCCGATCTTCAGCGACACAGACCCCATCTCTGAAGGAGGAGAAAAGGGGGAGAGAGCTCACACACTTACCCGACAGTGTGAGTGAAGGAAGCAGGTGAAGAGGAAGAGCAGAGAGCCTAGGAATTTCTCGGGACTCTGCGACCCTGTGAGAAAAATGGCTGTCGGTTGTGAGGAAGGAAGGAAGACCAGATCAGATCTCTTCGGAGTCGAAGGTGTAATCCCTTGTTAGATTTCCATGTAACCACAGTTAAGGTTTTTATACCGACTGTTTTTCCTAACTCACTCCATCAAGAAGAGCCACAACAAGACGGTCAAGAGAGAGAACCAACAACAGTCGAAATTGTTGGACCAGCCACCCGTGAAGAATTACTCATGCATTCTTAATCCACTTGAGCTAACACTGCTACTGAATTACATTTACATTTGAACTTAAAATTTCACCTCCTTTGGCCTTACTTCCCTTGTTCATCTCCCTTTTGATCCCCATCCAAACAATGGATTAGAGTTGTAGTGACAGGAAGTGGAGCTCCAAGAGACCTAAGACGGAAGATTTTATTTCCAACCTCCACCAAAAATAAAAAAAGTCTGAAATTTTGGGCCCAAAAGGAGTTTGGGATGTTAAAAACACCGGGCCCCACCAACCGTGTAACAGGAGAATCCACTGTGCCTACTAGACCGGACTAGAACAAAGAAACCAGATGCTCATTTATCAACTAATGTGGATCACATCTCGGTCTCCACTCTCGAGCTACCGGTGGCCCTTCTCGAGAATCATGGTCCAGATATTCCGAGTGGTGTCACTGAAGACCTCCAACTCGGTTGACAAAAACGACAGTGGTCTGAGGGACAGATGGTCGTCGGTGTAGTAGGATTCCTGTGGTTAGCAAGTGTTCGCTGAGCCAGTAACTCCATGAACGACGCAATGCACAGATTTGAGGTCACATCACTCTATCAGCGCCGTCTTCCCGAAATTCAGCATTTCGAGCTGCTTCTACCATCCTTAAGTGTCCATCCGCTTTTCCCTTAAATGGACCCGCCGACTATCCCATCTTCCCTCGCAACATAGATCTACCGAATGCCATTGACAAGAGATCTACAGCGGGTTAATTAATTGAATGAATACAAAAATAAGATAACGGCAAGGAATGAATGGGACTGAAACTTTTGCTCACACACGCACTGGAATCTGCAAATGGGTCGTCAATCTCGAATACAGACTACCCTCTGGGCAAAAAAGAGCATGGCAGGACATAAATAAACAGGAAGAGGGGGGAAAAAACCGGGCTGTAATCAACCCTGTGAACGGAAAATTTCTACTTACATGAAGTGTGCTTCTTTATGTATCTGTGATCTCCCTATCTAACTTCATCCTCTTTGAGTTTTGCACCTCCCTCATGTTATTTCCTCGGGGTTGTATTGAGCTATCATGCTGGTAGGCACAGTTTGCTCCATTCCTACACCCCCTCGGGCTGTTAAAGTATGCACAGGGCTTCATGATCTTGCCCTTAGCATCCCTCGGCCTCGGACCGCTGTTGAAATTGGTAACACTTGCTGGCTCGGGATGGTTGCTGCTGTACTGGCTAACAGCAAAATCTTGTCTATCTCCCCCATGCTGCTGGATCAGGTTCTTGTAGTAGTTCATGTCTCTTGTAGGAGGAGTGGGCCCAAGGGTAGGCTGAGGGGGAGCCGAAGAGAAGGTTGGTTGAGGAAACCAGGGATTACGCCCATTGGCCTGTGAGTAAAATGGTCCACACGAAGGAGCTGCTCCCGTGACTGAGTGGGGGTTTGACAAAGGCACTGGTGCAGTCACATTTCCGGGCATGTTCTGCACACTGATGGCATTGGCTCCATGGTCACTGACCAATTTCTCGATCATTTTTGGGTTACTGAGGATCCGGATCAGTAAGTCCTGGTCAATAGAGCTCCCTTGCTCGTTACTCCTCATAATTGCTTTGAAGGCAGCAGAAGCAGCAGCCACTACATCTGGCTCGACAGCTTGGGCCATTTCAGGGCTCAATTTCTCATCAGAAATCTTAGATGGCCCAGGAGTTCCAGGAGCCACTAGAGGTTGTGAGTTCATAAGAGCATCATAACTGGATGATGCTGACATATCATCATCTTCAATAGGGGTAATAGGTATTGAAGGAATTTGCTGGTCGGACATAAAAAACTCTTCTGAATCAGCTGAGTGTACAGGACTGTAAAAAGAGAACGATAAAAAAACCAATTAAAATATGGAGGACACTGAGGGTGAAATTAATTAAGTTATGCAAGAGAGCTGTGCTAACTTTTGAGGTATTGAAGATTCTCGAGGGTACACTGCCTCCAGAACTCTCATATCCCTCTGGCTTTGAACCTCTGCCTCCTCACTTTCTTCCCCAGCCACCACTCGCCATGCATAATTGAGCACAATCTATTGAAATCAAGGAGAGGAAAATAAATAAATAAGTCAGACCACAAGAAATCAAATCCAACAAAAGATAGATCTAACTGGAACTTGTTACCTACCCTTTTAGGACATCTCCATCTAATAACAGGGATCCCAGACAACTGAATCTGATTCTGAGAGGAATCCTGAGGTGCTTCAAAGCCGGGAGGCAGGGTATCATCAGAGCCAGGTCCTGCAGAAGGCGATGACAACCACGATGTCTTTGCCTGAAGATGGTCCTGAGCACCCAAACTGACCTGGAAAGGGGCGTCTTCTGATAGGAATAGCCTCACCTAATTCAAGGAAAACAAACAATGTGGATCATAGGTCTTGTTCACCCTGTTACTTCAGACAAGATGATAGAATGAGAACTACCATTATAAATTTAAAAGAAAAAAAAGCCTAGACCCATAGAGCAGTGGGAGCTCTACAATGAACCAGATCAATGCAGGAGCAGAAAAGAAAGCATACCAAAGACAAATTCAGACACAAATATCTAAGTAGCCAATATGGGTCAACTCACTAAAACTATCGAACTGCAATAGTAGTAGAGCAAAAAAATCCTTCTAAATCATATTTACATGAAGGCAGCTCATAAGACTCATAGAAATTTGCAACTCCATTACCATATTACATCATAACCAGGAAAGGGTAAATGGATGAACTGAACTACGGTTTAGAATAAGTGTTAGATAACTCAAGAGACCAACAACCAGGACCCAAATGGCTTTCTCATGCAGACTGGCATTATATTAGGACCTAAAAAAAGCATTGGATCATACGAGAAATTGAGCAAGAACTTTCACTGATTCATTTCTCAAAGAAAGTATCATCAATTAAAAGATGCAAAAAGAAAAGGGCGCAATAAGGTTATTTCTGCCCATCGCTAAGGAAACTACTAAATGCAAATACAACAGTTGCCTATAAAACTTTTAATTCACGATCCAAACAAACACTCTGCAATTCAATTCCAATGATGTACCCCGACAGTCTCTAATAAAACAGGGGAAGTCATCCCAATATCTTCGTATATTTGCACAGAATAGATATCTAGATTGCTATATGGACTCTGCACTCTAACCAGATTGTGCTCAGCCAACTTCCTGCAGAATCAACTCTTATCACATTAGGCTCCAATATTGCACTACTCATTCAACCTCCAAATTCTTAGCAGTCCCTTGAGCTCCTCCATTTCCCAATTATTACTCTTAACAAATCCGGGAAGCCATGACTGTCTTAATATCACTCTCTCATATTGTTATGGGCCCCTTCCTATCTATCTGAAATGAATGATTCTCCTGGTTAGAGAGTCATTTGAAAATTTCTTGATAGGAGGTCTTTCCATCTAGTTTTTATGCAATTATCACAATCAAGAAAAAAATTAACCAGATTCAGCAGACTCTAATCTATGCTCTCCGCTCTGTTAGCATAGAATAGCCATATTCAACACAAAATGGTCAATACCGCCCATAGAGATATATGTATATATATTCCTGCGTTATGTTTGACAGGAAAATTGTTCATTATTGTGATAAAAACAGCAGGATCTATGAACATACATTAAAAATATACACCAGCAAAGGGTAAAACCTTAATTTTATCTGAATCAATTTCATTACTCTGGTGATGCATACATCCAGAATAAATCAAATAAGCAGTAGTCTCCACAATTTAACAACTGCAAAGCTAGATGTAATTGCGAACTCTAGTCCATATGATTTCTTCAGAGAAAAGAAGCTGTGTCCCTTAGCTTGATGAAAATAATCTAGCACTCTTATAAACTTGTTAACTACTTTAAGTTTTGTCGGGACTTAACATCCTCCACGGAAAGATTCCAGAACGAACTTTCAGATCCTAACTGTGCTTCCCGTCCTACTCAAGCTCTGTGATCACATTCAAAATGCAAGCAGTACATCAAACCACTTCTCTTCACGCATTTTCACTTGAAAGCACAGAGATAACATCCCGATAGTGACCAGCCTGATCACTGTAAGAATCATATAAATTGGAATGTAATCAGACAGATGGAAAAAATAACCAAATTTTATAAGCATCGGAGGTCTCAGTATGCTGTTAAAACCAGACGAGGAAAAAAAGGACGTCGTGATTCTTCATGATTGAAAAAGATTCTAAGCAAAACATCGAAGAGACGCATGGATTTCTTAAAAATGGGACCTTACAGTTCGTCTCGCAATGTCAACGTAAATTACCGAATGGGCAGCATATCATCGGACGAAACGACACAAAATCACTTTATTTAGATAGCCCCTCTGAAGTTCATGGCATTTTCAGCGGGAATTCATCGGACACTCAACCGAGCAGACCGAAGCCCCAAACTTTAGATTCGTTAAGAAATCCTTAGGATTATTACCTGACAAAGGTTAACATCTGAAGCCCATGTAACCCTTTTCGATTTGTCAAGTCCCCGCATGTTCAGATCAACAATTTCTCTACCAAAACTTCCTTCCCCCAAGCTCCGATTCTCAATCTATGTCAGAGGTGACCCGTCTAGGGTCCGAAATCAATCGGAGTCGACCGTTATCAGCGCGAAAGTCGCCGACAACCCGATCCTATCGATTCAAGAAAGGGAGAGAAACATGAGGAGAGGCACAGAGAGAGAGATAAGAGGAGTGATCAATGTCGACTCGCCTCTTTCAGAGAGATCCCAGGAAACCCTAGATCCCTTGTTCAACCTCTATACTTCTATCTGGCAGATTATTTGCGTAACGGATTTTAAAAATACTTTTTTATTTTTTTAAATCTGTTTTTCCCTTTTTTATTTAATAAATAATCAGATAAATCAACTTAACTCTAAATAATTCGTGTATCACTGCTCCGGCGGGGAAAAATAAGTTCCGTTCCCGCACTTGTCTGGCGCGTGGGCCACGTCGCTATGGGAGACGTGTGGCGGTGGAGGGCACGCGTAGAATTGGGAGTTGGCGTCTGCCAGAGAAGACACTCCGAACCAAATTTTTTTTCCCTTTTTTCAATTTTTTTAATATTTTCCGAGTGGAAAGATGGAAAGGACAAAAAGCTGTCGCTCGCCGATGGGTCGCCAGTCTGGTCGTCCTGGCCCCACATTCTAATAAGTAGCGTCTTACATACGAGTTTTGAGAAAATTATAATTTTTGTAATTATGAGAAATTTTATCTTATAATGAACGGTCATCATATAAACCCCGTTAGTCAACAGATCTGAAGGAAAAAAAAAAACAAAAAGACAGAATTCAATTTAATATTATTTATTCAGTTTATTTAATATATCTATAATTAAATATGAAAATATAAATACTGTATAGTGGAAGGGATTAAATTATGATGATAGGGTCAAACTTTGATATGTCATACGCACGGTAAGAAATAATTTTGCATGGGCCGAAGTTTTCTTTGTACTAGTAGGAAAATTATTTTTATAATAAAAGAATTTTTTTTAAATTAAGTAATTATATATATAATTATATTTTAATTTTTTTGAAATTTACATAAAATTTAAATTAATAGTAGATTATATCATAAAATATATTTTTAAATATAAAATACTTTAAAATTATTTTTAAAAAATAATTATTTATCTAATCCAATTCTGATCCGAATTTTTTATTTTTAAGTCATCGAAGATTGGGAGAGATGCCGGCAGCCCCCAAATTCACAAGTCGACTCAGTCGCAAGTTTCTTCTCACCGCCGCCGCCGCCGCCTCCGCCACCATCCCTCCACGACACCGGCCAAACAACGCCTTCATACATTTGTTTGGGCTTTAGCCCAATGTAACTCGTCGAGCCCACCGGGCCAGTATTGTCTCGGCCCGCAAGAATGTCGTGCCAATTGATCAGAGCCCGCTTATTTTTATACGTAAAGTAGGTTTACATATGTGTGTGCACACGCACACAATGGCATGAAGAGCAGCAGTTGGCCCAAAACCCGACCAATTAATTCAGCACAACGCGAAGATAACGAACCAACAACACGAAGAAGAAGAAGAGTCTCTTTCATACAAGGGAACAATCTCGAAAATCCACGTAAAATTTAATAAGGTATGAACAAACGTGAGAGACAAATCTCACACAAATTTATGTCTCTACATATACAAACACATCCAAACTCCACAAGAAAGTCTTTAGCAGATCACATCATCAACCGGAGCCATCAGCAAAAAGGAAGCGGACAACAGAATATTATACCCTTCACCTTATATTCCATTTCCGAGTAAAACCAGTGATACCAAGCATTCCATAGTCGTACCGTGTCAAATTAAGCTGGTAGAAAGGTAACACGAGGGAACAGTACCGAGGTTGAGTCCTTCCATCGCTGTTGACAGGTTAAATACTGCCCCAACTCATGGTTTGCAGAGATAAATGTCGAGGTCAACCTCATCTCAGCCATTTCCGCTCTGAAAGTAAGTGTGATCGTGCAGAGGATGTCAAAATAATGAATTACTAAAGAGTTAATTGTAGGAGCACAGCACGTTTTTAACTAATAAAAGATATGGCTCAGAATGTCACATGGGCTAAGCAAGAGCTTGAGTGATACCTTGAGCAGGCCCATCGTTAGCCTTTCTTCCTGGCTGAGCTTGAGATGTCGATCGCTGAATCCGAGGAGAACCATGCCTCCCATTTCCACCAGCCTGTGATTGTCTCTTCTTAATGAAGATCTCTCTATCTGAAACATCAGGACTTGACCTCGGGGAATTATTAGCATTAACCTTTGCCTTGGCAGATTCTGTGGCCTGCATGAAGTGAGGGAGGGTGCTGCTGGTGCTGCTGCTCTCTCTTGATTCTTTATCAGCATTCCCTGGTTTAGCTGAACCAAAGGAATTGCGCCTTTTGCTGCTCTTCTGGTCTTTGCCAGATTGATTGTTCACACTGCTTGCACCTGAGTCATTGTATGGGCTAGATGGTGATTTGCTACTTAGAGACTTGCGCTTGTGGATTGAGTTTGGCCCAGTTTTGTCAACCTTAGCTCCCTTTGTATTGACTGAGACCTGACTAACAGGGGTTCCTTGGGAATCAGGAACAGTTATATGGCTCCTAGGAGAATCCCCAGAGGTCCCATTATGTGCCTGCCGAACCGTCTCAGTATTAACTTCCCTCTGCAAATCAAGTGATGTCATATTCTCCTGCCGTACGGCCTCTGTGGCCACGATTGAGTTAGTGGGCCCACTAACATCGTCACTATTCTTCTCGGGATGATCTGAGACAACGTTGGATAAGGTAGTGTCAGGAATTACAGTCGATTCAGGTTCAACTTTTTGGTCTTTGTAGCCAGCGGAGCTGTAAGACTCTTTTTCAGGAATTTCTGTGTCCCTCTCAAATCCTACGTTTCCAGCATCATTTGCATCGGGAGAATCAAGGGTGGACGAAATGGAGAGCTCAGTTCCACATTCAGACCCTCCAACTTGTAGCCGAGTTTGATCATTGGCGGAACATTCCACCAAGTTAGATTCCTTTGTCTCGGACACAGAGTCTCCACGAGAAATAGCAATCTCCTGTTCCGACTCATCAGACAAGTTGATCAAAGCACTGGAATTGGCAGCTGAGCTCAACTCCTCGAACTTGGACTGAGCTGAAAGAAAAGCAGGATTTGTTGCTTTTCTTGACCCAAAAACAGATTTATCTCCCTCCATCTCAAGTTCTTCAGAGGCAGACCTCTTCGTCGAAAGTTTTGGCCGCTCTGGCTCCATTTCAGGCTTACCATGAGGATCACTCCTTTCTGCTCCAGAAGATTCATTTAAAGCTCCATCATCAGATGCCACCACTTCATCTGACTGGGGATGTTCTGGCTCTAAAATCTCCTGTACAACAGCAGGAGTTGCAATCTCACGCATAACCTTGGGATCTGATTGATATTCCTCGAATTTAATTTTTTCCTCCCCATAAATAATGAGATTTTCATCACCATCTGATGTTGCTGCTGTTTCATTTCTGCTGGAAGATGAATCCACCGGCTTTAGAGAGACTTCAGCAGAATTCTTCATCTCTGCTTGTAATACAAGACTGTCATCTTTCTCAATCTTTGGCAGTTCAGTTGTTAAATCAGTATTTGGCGATGGTTCTGCTGATGTGACCGACATCCAGCGCTCCAGCCACTTCCATGCCGAATTACGGTTCGACATATCACACTTGATATTGATTGGTTTCTCCTTTGGCGTTGACTCCAAGAGCTTCACTCAAAACAAAAACACCATTAGAGTATTCAAGATAGGCACCAAGTTAGAGAAAATTCACATCAACAAACCACACCTGCCGGGCAAACCTATTGGTCAACAGCTTCTCAATGGAGACATACGACACAGGTGGTTTATTCTTCGCATTTGCCTTATCCTGAGCGCAGCCAAAAGAAAAGGTTGCAAGTCATACTGGGTATCTCTTTAATATGAAACAAGGGGAAAGTATTGCGAAGTGCTGTTTGTTATATCCAACAAATAACTATGTAACAACAATTTTATGTAAACATATGTCCAAACCAACCAAAAAATGTTAATTCATGAACCATAGGGAATTACACAGGCCAAATCTCCATTCCCACCTAAAGTTATTGAATTTCTCGTATTTTCATTCTATTTTTTATCACAGTATCTAACCACAAGATAATGATATTGCAAGACTATAAGTTTCAGAAAACACCAAGATTTGTCAAGTTTATTTGCATGATACCGAGTCCTTTGACTTTGAAGCATCTTCATTTGGTTTTCCATCTGCTACGTGCTTCTTGGCAAGAGAATATGCCCGAGCCCTACGAGCCCGAACAAGAGCTTGCATTTTCACAATAGCTTGTACACATCGTAGTGTCCCCACAGCATGCCTTCTCACCAAGTGGCCTCTCACAGCAGCTTGCAACTTGATCACGTTCTTGAGCTTTAGGAGCTTCCTTTGAGCCTATTGCAGTATTTAACCAAGTTAGAAGGAACTATGCAATTCCTTAGTATGTCGGATACATCAAAGCAGCAATAGAGAATCGAGAATACCAAAACACATCTAACAGCTGACTGGATCACAACAATAGTAGATTCCTTGATCTCAGTGTCCACTGTACTTTCATTTTTCACATCAACGATGGGAGTGGGATTGGATTGCTCCGAGTCAACAGAAGCAGGTAATTGGGGTTTCTCATCTTCAAATCGCAGAACTGATACTTTTTCAGGATCTTCCGCGTTAGTTGTGGGTGCAAATTTGACAGCAACAGTTGATTCAGAGGCTTCCTTCTTTACCGCAGTGGAAGGCGGAGGTAGGGTCTCAGAAATTACCGTGTTGCTAAGCACACGGTGCCGGGCAGACCTCTTACGGAAGCTCCATCCCCGCTTGTCACCCTTTATCTGAAAAATTCAACACACAGAGCTCGAAGATGTTAATTCTTTTCGCAACTCAATCATCAAGGAACTCCAAGAAGTGCAATTCATACTCGCACAAGTGCTCGGAGCCATTAGTAAACGAACGTCTAAATATGTCTAGAAAAGTTATGGACATTACAGATTTGGTAAACTTCTAACTACAACAAGATCGAGACAAAGCTCCCACTTCGGCCTGTTAACATCATCATTGTCTTTATGAATCAATCAATACACTCGGATTTAAATACCAAATGAACAAACCGGACAAAAACATTGGTAAGCAGATCAGAAGTTCCAAAGAATCAACATTTGAGATCTCATATTTCCAGCTTCAACACTCGAAGAGCTCGGAACAGTCAACAATCGGACCAAATCCCGGAGAAAAACCATTCCGATCATCGAATCTCTCTTCGCTCGAGGTCAAATCCAATTAAGGAACCAATTCGCAAAACGATGACAGAGCCAGGAGCAAAGCAGGGAGGAGAGCGTTAGGAGTCCGAGCAATAGGATAAGCCTACCTCAGGGGCCTCAGCATCGTCCTTGTCAGCCGCCGAATCGCCACCGCATGCGATGATCTTGAAGCAAGAAGCGGTGGATCTTCCCATTGCATCAGGGTTCCCCCCCGCTTCAGCTGAATGAGCGAAGACTGATCTCTCTCTCTCTCTCTCTCTCTCTCTCTCTCTCTCTACAATAGGAGACAAGACCACCTAAGCCGCTTTCTCCCTGAGACAATTTGTTGGGAATTGGAACAAAAGGGGGAAGAGGTAGTGGGAGGGCTTGTTTTTTCGTTTTTCTTTAGTTTTTTCTTTCACTCCCGGACCTCAAAACATCCTTAAATCTAGATAACTCTCCCCGACGGAGTCCGCCGTCAAGTCCCGCCGTTTCCCCCTCGTTCGCGATCCGTCGGCCCCCCAGGGGTAAAAAGGAGAAATAAAGGGATGGAACGGAATTATTTATAAAGGAAAAAACTGTCGGGCTTCTTTGTCTGCGCTGTCTTTTTCTTAATTCAACCATTTTTCTTTCTTTTTTTTATTTTTAATATTTCTTTTTCCAATTTTCATAGAGTACCCAATTTAAAAAGTATAGAGAAGGTCTAACTAGGGAAATGTTGCGTCATCCAATGGTATCCATGTCATTGTTCAAAACTTACTTCTATATAATTTGGTGAATTCGATGCATTACACTTATTATACAAATATTTACGAATCTAAAATATTATAGAAAAGATGGTGATTAAGGAAATATAAAATCATTAAAGACCGTTGATTCAATCGTACGTAATTTATTTATATTGAATTCAATGAGTTAGATGTATTAGGTTTGAGTTTCTTCTCGTGCGCCCGCGTGTATATATATATATATATATATTCATCTCCCTCGAATAAATCTTTTGGATCAGTTTATGCACATACATCATAACATCCTATGGAAGTATGAAGCATGATATTTGGATATGAGTCTCTCAAGCTTGTTCGAGCATCATAAACTTTTAGTGATGTTGCACATAGGCTCGACAATCCATGCCATTTCATCTCTAAATATGTCATATGTAAGCGAGTTTATGTCAAAAATTCATTAACCCGTACACGAATTATTTATTAAACGTGTCAAAAATACTTAATTTGAATACGATTAGTCTAATTACCGGATAATACAACACAATATGACATGATTAATATGTATAACCTAAATGTGTTTAAATACATTATTTACACATCATACGATTAATACAATTAACACAATATATGCGATATTATACACTTAAACATATTAAATGAGTTAATAAATTTAATATATATTTAGTTACATCTTATAGGTATATTTACTTAAATTGATTATACAAATTCAATTTATTTAAATATAAAATATATTTATATTTAATATGAATGAGTCTAATCTTTATCGTTAGGATTGGGTCCGGTTCACATGTCGCATAAAGAATGATGAGACGTGGCTACGCCCATGGTGTCATCGCTGAGTGCTGAACATTATTGTACTTGACGCTCTCGCTCTTTCGATTTTTTTTCCTTTTTTTTAAATTTTAAATGGGAAGGGAAGTGGAGAGTAGAGAGAGGGTAAGAATATATAGTGTTTTTTATACTCTTATCCAACCGTTGGGCGTCACGGGGCTGGCGAGAAATTGATTTTGCTTTTTTCCCTAGGAAGGGGTCCACATTATATCATGTGCAGCGACTTTCATGGGCTAGCAAAAGGTGGGCAGCTGAAAAAATGACGTCCGGCCATGAAAAGATTATCAGAAAAAAAATCAAGTTAATAATGGTTTATTAATTTTGATATAGTTCAATTTTTTTGTTTTAAGAACATCGTGTAAATATTGGGATAAAAAAAAGAGATTATGTGAAAAATCATGATATTTGTTCCCTGTTTTTTAGAAATATATATAATATTTAATATTTGTCAATTTATACACAATATTTAACGTTTCGTTCACAAAATATCAAAAGTACTAGCAACATTAATTTTTTCTGTTAATTACTGAGGTGATGCATCCATGTTTTGCACGACTTTAACACGAAGTAACTTATAAGAAATGCCCTTAATAAAAAAAATAGTCAAATTATGATTATCATATAGTAATTAGTAAAAAAAATCAAAATTATCGATATGAACAAAAATATTAAATCTCATTTATAAATAAACTAATATTAAATTTTAGAATAGACGTCCTAAGAGAGAATTTAAATGTGAAATTTTAAATTACTAAATTATCACAATAATAATAATAATAATATCTGGCGTGGCATTTCTTCAGCAGCCTCCGTAGTAATAATGTCAGAGAGTACCGTGAGACTGTGAGCGGAAAGATTTATGCTCTGCTGTAAGGTCGAGAATTGAGGACGGTGGCGGTGGCGACGTGGGACCCGGGCTCGTACCTCCTGCTTCACAGATGAACGTTGCAGTTATAGCTGGAAACAGACCGTCTGGCCCGAACCCTCGCCCCATTACAAAACCACTTTAATTCTTCATGATCCAAATGAGATCCCATCCGTCAATAAATTCATGTATGTGCGGGTACATGTCTGAGTGATTTTATAAAAATAAATTCCACGTGGCAATTTCGTATCCCAACCAAGAATTATATTATCTTAATTAATCATTCTAGTATATAAGTAGCTTTTTTAATGTATAAAAAATGAATTATTTAACTAGNGTTATGAGAGTTGAGGGAAATTTTTTTAGAGATCCTAATCCGATCATAGATTAGTTTTGAGGTGCGATTTGTTAAAATATACGATTTCACATCGATTATATAAAGAAAGAGAGTTGTGAGTTTATAACATGGTCGAGTAGTGTCACCTATCAATTTAAACTTTTAAGTAGAAACGATGTTCAATCCCTTGAACTTTAACATGGTATTAGAGCCTATGGGCTCCCACCTTATTTGACCTAAGTCCGGAAGTCCTGTTCGTGGTCAATTGATATTAAACAGAATACGAAAGAAAAATGTTCGGCTCGTAGACAGTTGTTAAGAGCTACTATTTAATTGCACGTGTTAAAGTGAACCACATTGTTAAGTGGCGGCGGATGTTAAGATATAGAATTTCATATCGATTATATAAAAAAAAAGTTGTGTACTTATGAAATAATCAATACCATCCGCTATTAATTTAAAATTTTAAATAAAAATTAGTACAATTTTTTACATATTTACAGTAAATTTAACATCAACCTATGATAAAAAAAAAAAAGGACAGCTAATTTGTCATTACATGCTACCTATGGCCAAACGTGGCAGAAGCACATTTCCCGCAGTGTCACTGCAGAAGCCGACAAAAAAAGCCCCCCCACTCCCGGGCGAGAGATTATCCGATGCGGTCGGTGTTTCCCTACGCTAGCGTGCGACGGTATTACCTGCCGTACGTTCGAGGCTCTTGCCGAAATAAGACAGACCTCAGTCCCGAGGATTTTCATCCGGTCCGACCACTAGAGGTTCGACAGTTACCGCACCCTATACTTCACGTACAACTCTTTCGAGAAGGAATAGCAATTCAGAACATAACCCATTGTAATTTCAGTCAAAACTTACTGTAATTTTAAGTTACAACCGTGACGACAATTGAAAAGGTTGTAAAAAAAGATGAGGGAGAAAGATCGCTTCCCCTATTGAGATCGATAGATTCTTGAGAACATTTTGTACTTGAAAGAAACGGTAAGAACGTCTAGTAAAGAGATGGATTCTTTCAATTTTGTAAGAATAGGACAACAACGACAACACAATTATATTCAAATAAGAGTTATTTTTATCCTCAGTCACATCTATTAAAAATGGGTGAGCGGCCTCAATCTCAGGATGAACTGGCACGCACTCTGAGGACAGCTTCTGTGGATGTTCTAATTCTACATGTTTGTCTGCTGATTACATTTTAAAGCCATTTCGCTCTCATCTGATTCTTCTTAGAGCGAGCAAGAGCCGACCACTCTTTGCTATATATTGCCATTGTCATCTCGTGACAGCACGAATAGTACTAGCCCGTATCCATGCGAGTTCTCGGGAAAGATACAAACATGTCACGGTGGTGAAGGTCATGTGACCTCATGTCTCGAGGCGATGTCGATCCTTCTGCTTTCACCTTTAGTATTAGGCGACGATGATAACTCAACTGCCCCCCCTAGCTGTTCTTCTAGATGCTTCATTACACTGAAAACTCAGATATAGTTTGGATCAAGTCACGAAATCATTCGTAGTTTAAGAGATTTGAAAGATCCCTGAATGCCGATGAATTTTAGCATCTAGCTTGGATTACACCGACCCGTCAACGTGGCAGCCCCTTTGCATACAACCAGTTAGTTGCCGGTCAAGCTCTCGATCATAGCCATTCCCCGATGAGCCAACGGCACGGCCGATTGCGTCAATATAGGAAGCCAGAGGGCTCGAGATAATGTCAGGGCGACTGGCAATGTTTTGGGGTTTCATTCATCTACCGGCTAAAAGACAGGTGATCTAGTTAACGCTGAAGACCTATCGGCATTGTTGGTGAGGAGCTCACATAGATTTGGAGAGATGTGTTATCTAATGCACAATTAGGGTTTTGTTGCAGCTGTCCTGTCTTGCTTTCATCCACATAATGTGTTTTCTGCCAAAGAAGGAGACATCATCAGTAATTTCACCGAGAAGCAAACATGAGCAACACGATTACCTAAAGAGAGAGCGCAATTCCACAGTAGGATGACAAATGGTTTCCTGATTAAGCAAGACTTGTCTGATAAATATGGTAGGAGAAGGGACACATCTTAGAGTTAGCGGGCGGGTCATAATTAAAATGAGAACCAGCCATTTTAAACTCAATTTTTATCTGTAAATGCCCTTTTTACTTTTTGATTTTAGGATTTGTCTCAGATGTATGATCATCAATGGTGTGGAAAAAGATGTAAGGATAAATAAGAGTATAATTCCAATACAATAATACTATTTTCAACCTAAACTTTTCAAAATTAACCAATCGTAAATCAAACTGTTTTTACGGTCAATCCCCATATCTTTCTCATCCCTCTCTCTTCATCATCAACATCAAGAGGACTCCTTAATAACTGAAAATTAAGGGAAACAAGCAATCGAGTTTTGTTCTATCCCTTTCCCGAGAGAGCCATCTGTTGAGGAATCGTTTCAGCAATGTCAGGCTGGCATTAAATTAGGTACAACAAGATTAATAAACCACCAATTGACTCTATACCTTTTATTTATGCAATAATAATAATAATAATAATGATAATGATAATGAATCTTTCTCTTGGATGAGCCCCACATCACATGGATAAAGGAAAAGGGACGGTGGTTTCAAGCCTGTCAACAATTAAAAATGGAACACAGATACAATGAACTTCTGACATTTTCATGGATCGACAGGCCGAAGACACATGCCATCCATGTTCGATCTGATCCTGGTCGGACTTGAAGCGGTCATCTATGGCTAGTCTCTCGATGGCACGAAAAGCCTCACCGACACGCACTTATGCCTACGACTCAGAAATCATGCACACACGAAGAATCTACAGTAGATCACAGAGGGAACTGATAAAAGCAACACGTGCCAAAGTGGTTGGGGGGTAGTAAGATGAGTTGCATGGTTACCTTAGTGCGATTCTCAAGATAAGATGAAAGTAACAACAGGGTAAAAAAGATGTATAAGTTATTAAGCAAAATTTGAACGATTTTAGATCAATAACAATTTTAATTCACATAAAATTATTATATGATATGAAATTAACCATTGATAATGGTGAACTTTTACTTTCTAATTTCCAAATAATTGTTAATTGCAAGGGAAAAAAAAAGGAATGCAATGAATGCTCCATTGACCATTGATTCTTAGGTTTAAAGCAACCATTCAAGACAGCCCTTTGTGCTACCACCCCATAATAATATTTCCAATTCTGCTGTATATAAAATAAATAATATAAATTATTGGATTTACTTTTTTTAATTATATCATTAATTAATTATGACATATCGAATATTAAGTTAGGAAAAGTTCAATTTATGTTAGTTTTTGTGGAGCGTAAAGATTTCTTATTTACGTTGTTCTATGATGATCATTCGATGGAAAAGAACTATATGTCCTCGGCCATCTGCACACCATTGGATCGGTTTTCTACGATATGATTAACACTTACAGAGGAAGTCGATCTTCTAGCCAATGGAATAAGGATCGGTATACTAAAGCACCGGATAAATTTCAGCTAAGCTGTCGAGGGGGATGACCGGTGAACGGGATTGAACATTGAGCGCATTTATGTGCTGATCGGTCCGGTGGAGGGAGAGTGCAATAAAATTTACATTAAATCAATTATGGTCAGAAGATGTTTGGTGTATACCGATGAACGACGGTCCACATGTTCGGTAAACAATAGTCCCCACCATCGTGAGTGCATGCGGAGAGATCAGGTCGAATCGGTGCCCACTGCAACAGCCTTATGCAGAGCTTGACTTTTGAAGCAACCGTGATTGAGGAGCAGGGTCCTCATCTTGAATGAGATTCTCTCTCTCTCTCTCTAGTTTTGGATTATTAGATTAAGAGAGATGTGATTAAATCGAATGTTTTTAGTTTTCATCTAAGATATTGATTAAAATCAATCTTAAGATTTTCTAGCTAGTCTTATAATCAAGATCCAGATTGCACATGAAATCAGTCGTTGGATTAAGAAACTAATGATTGTTCGATGCAATAAATTAATGGGCTAATCATTGATGATAGGGGACATTATCTCACCAAACTATGGCCGTTGATCAAGATAGCTTTTATTTCTTTCTTCTTCTTCCTTTTTTTTAATAAAAAAATTATTTAAAGAGTAACGACGCATTTCATTCGATCGATAAATTATTTAGAATAAATTGGGCTTTGAATTGGAGGTGATGATATCTCCCTCTCTTCTTCTTTGCTCTTCTTTTTCTTTTTATTTTATTGTAAATAAATTATTTAAAAATAACATCATATCATTGTAATCCATAATCCTAACACTTTTCTAGATCCAATTTATGTACGATATTTCACAAACTATATAAAAAAGTGAATTATTCATATAATTCAATTAGTTATCACGGACATAAATTAGTTTAGATTACTTGATACATCATCCATTTGAATGAATGGAGTTGATCCATCCGACTCAAATTTGAATTAATTAAGACGTAATAAAGTTGTAGACATTATATAGTTTTTGGATACAAACTATCACACCTTTCTTTTCCCCATATTCCTATCCTCTTCTAATGTGTACTACATATTACTTCACCTATCAAATTTACACTTCTTTATTTCCTCTTTTTTTTGTTGGTATACTTACAATTGAGTTGTTTAGGTGCCTTCCTATTAAAGTAGAACAAACAAATATAGGAGAAACGAGTTTGGTATAATGATATTATTATTGGCTGAATAATTAAGAAATTTTATATTCGATTCTTATAATGTAATTTTATTTGCTTCTTTATTCTCTTTTCTTCTATCAATTTCTAAATTTGTGAATTTTTTTATATAGTATGAGAAAACAGACAAACAATTCTAATAACAAGTAAATAAAAAAACTGAAAACTAGGACGCCATCTCACATGGCCTCTGGACAAATAATGGTATGCAAGTGAGATGACAGACAGATTACATCCAATCTTATGGACGAAACAGATAAATAATGGTCCAAAGTCTGACATGTGACTATTTTAATTTCGCATAGTAATGGGTCGACATTTACTATTGCGAGCCCACAAGGCCGGGCCCCCTTAATTTCGGGGTATTCTGTCGGAACTCATTGGTGAATAATGGCTACCCAGTTGATTTTTTTTGTTCTCATGCCTAACGTGTCCAAGTCAATTCATTGCATCGGATTCTTTCACTAAACAAGCTTCCTAGCATGACAAAAACGCAGCACCTCAGTTTATCATCTGGAAAAAATGTGCGAGAGCCGGCGTCGCGAGCCACACCTCCTTTCAATTCCGAGATATGGAACCCAGAGCCGCCATCGATGGGAGAGCGACACGCCAACTCATAGTGAAAAGGGTGCGCCCGCGCCATAGTCGACCCCGAGTCGGATTGGTCAAGAAAAGAGGTCATTCGTATGCTTATTTTACACTAAGACCTACTCTTCTTTGCCGTCATCGGTACTTTCCAGTCGAGTCGGATTCCTTCGTTATAAGAGGAAGCCGAACCCCGACGAGGGCTGCTATTGCAATAGCCCGGCGGGTGGATCGAGAGGGCAGGCCGGACAGTCGTACCATCATTGTCGAAGAAATGCTCTTCGGTTGAGAGTCGAGTCCTAATTTGAAAAGATTACTCTTTAAAAAGAACTATCAAAATGTAAGAGATTGGATAGAAGAAAATAGCTGGGAATTCATCCCTCGATCCCGTATCTACCTAATCAATTGCCGACCGATGCAAAACGGCTTCCCGCATTTGGTTTGGTTGGAACGTCTTGCATCGAGCTAGAAGCCCGTGAGACCCGAAGATCCGAAGAGTTGGATTTCTGGGACCACCGAAATGAGCCCGTGGAAGATACGGGAGAAAGAGTAAGGATGCAAAATCGAGGCTCCACTTGGGTGCGCCAGCCGAAAATATGGTCCAGTCCATGTTAATAGTCGGCTCAGTAACATAATCAATACTCCAAAGGCCCAAAACTGCCTTGGGCCCACAATCGCTAACCGCACGTGGTCGGCCACCTCAAAGGTCAATGCCGCGCGAGTCAAAGTCAACAAAAGGACAGAGGGTGTGTCAGAGCAGCCACTGTTCCTGTTCCAATTCCAACTCCAGTTCCGCTCGCTAAAGAAACACAGATTGCCACGCTGGCGATCCGGACGTGATACCCAATGGCTGGCAATTACACGGATCGCCTGGTTTCACTCTCTGGTCCCCTTGCAACCGACCACCTTACCTCCTCTCTCTCTCTCTATAAAAGTGCGTCCAGTCTCATATTTCTCTTTCGTCTAGACACCCTGCAGTGGTTTGTTCAAATCTGACCTGACGGAGAAGAATGGCCCGTACGAAGCAGACGGCCCGTAAGTCCACTGGAGGCAAGGCCCCTCGGAAGCAGCTGGCCACCAAGGTGTCGATTGACTCGGCGGTTTTATTGATTTTGTTTTTTCAGATTCGAGTTTGAGTTGATTTGTGAAGGCGGTTGTGTGGATTTAGGCTGCGAGGAAGTCTGCCCCTACCACCGGAGGAGTGAAGAAGCCCCACCGCTACAGGCCGGGTACCGTCGCTCTCCGTGAGATTAGGAAGTACCAGAAGAGCACAGAGCTGCTGATCAGGAAGCTGCCGTTCCAGAGGCTTGTAAGGGAGATCGCGCAGGACTTCAAGACCGACTTGAGGTTCCAGAGCCACGCTGTGCTGGCCCTTCAGGAAGCGGCGGAGGCGTACCTCGTTGGGTTGTTCGAGGACACTAACCTCTGCGCGATCCACGCCAAGAGGGTCACCATCATGCCCAAGGACATTCAGCTCGCTAGGAGGATCCGCGGGGAGCGTGCTTGAAAGCTTAGAATTTTATAGTTCGGCGGTTGAATTGAAGCTTCTTGAAGACTCTTAGAACCTCAGCTCATAGGTTTTTGTTTTTCATAGTAATCATGCTTTCCTGTTTCATGTGAAGGACAATCATGTCAGCGATATAATATCTGGTTATTGAAATTGTCCCAATTGTTTTTTGTGTGCTGGTTTCAAGTTTGCCATTTGTTCAAAACTGGTGAGAAACTGCTAGTTGGGTATTGCAATGTCAGCCTCAAACAGGATTGGCATATAGTAATCGAGGAAACGACGAGTGTTTGTGGGCCGCTGGGCTGTGGATGGCAACTTAGCCAGTTGGGTTATCAGCCGTTTTTATTAGGATTTTGTGCTGTTCCAGTGTTCTGTTGGATTGCTCAGCTGCTGCAACATCGATCCACATTCTCACATCATCTCTCTGACTTGGACAGATCAGTTGTCAGTCATAGCTGTCCCCCTGCTTGTACAGCTTCCACAAATTGCTTGCATCTGCTAATGCACAAGTTATCCTCTGAACTTCTTGGGACTCGTAGAGATATCATCTAGCATCTGTTGCATGTACAGGTTGTCATGTGAGTTTTTTGGACTCGGACAGACATCTTCTATCGCCCATGTGGAACTGAATTAGTTGTATGAGTCACGGGTTTTAATATTTGCAAGAATTCTTCTATAAAAAATCCGCCAAGTAAGTGTTCCCGGATCCCAGTTTTCCTACCTCGTCAGAGCCGAATCGGGGCTCTGCTCGATTAGGCTGTGATGGGTAGTAGTGATTTACGTATGTAAGATGTTGAACTCAATCTGCAAAATGTCCCATTAAAATTATTATCTTTTGTTTTGTTTTGTTTTTTTAATTTTTATTTTAGCTTACGTCTATGTTCAAACAATGCAGAGCCCTCATGAAGTGATGAACCGTCATGATCAGTACAGCAAAGCTGAACATGGAGCTGGATTTTAAGATTCTTAGGAGAAAGCTAGTCCGTAGCCTCGGTCAACTAGGATTATAGTTTGGTAGTGATGAAGGCCCATGTGATGTTATGGATCTATGTAAAGCTTGTTCGTCATTGAAAAAGAAAGACAAGGACACACATTCTCTCGTAGGGACCAGCAGGTTTAGCCGTTAAAAGATTAGAAGAAACTCGGTTAATATGCGTTGGTTCTCACCCCTTCAAGAATGGTTCAAGTTGAATACTGATGACTACACTGGAGAGAATTCGGGTAAAGCATGAACAGGAGGAATCTTAAGGGACTCTAATGGCGACTGGCCATCACTTGCAGTTCGATGGCAGAGCTTCGGCCAGTCCGAGATGGACTCTCTGTTGCTAGGCTGAAACCCGTACCCTCCGTTTGGATCGAGGGATTTGTAGAGGAGGGGAGGAAAGTGGACAGGAGAATTAGGATGGTTA
>CXYZ01003051.1:381113-409155 GCA_900006705.1 Sonneratia caseolaris
AAATAATTATTAAAATATAATTATTTGTATGTGATTAACTAATATTTTAAAATTATTTTCATAAATTTCTTTTTATTATATAAGTTATTTTTATACGTTTGAGCTGTTATAATTTTTTTCGGATCCGATTTATTTTCACACCGCGCCAACACAATACCAATATCTTAGGCGGCCCCAAGATCCCAGTTCAAGAATGATTTTTTTATGCCATGACAAATTTTGACAACTTTACGTAAAAGACCGATGCATAACTCAGATGAATATATGGGTTCGTCGGGTATTCACCGACCGAGAAAATTATCACTCCTTGTCTCAAAGGCTATTTTGATTCCTCCTCTGCGTCTCCGGGCAACCGGATGATTTCCCTTCACCGAGGAAATCAATCACATCCGATCAGAATAAAGCACTCCGAGCAGTGGCCCAAAATGACAATGATGGGCCTCGTGGGCTCTTGAATGCTCAAAATACTGGCCCAACAACAACCCGAGATAGTTGCCGATGATGGTCATTTTTTAAAAAGAGAAGGGTAGAGCGGTACTTTTTTCGCATTTTCGTGATTCTACCAGCCCGAACGACCCATAATTGCAGAAACATTATCGTATGTTGGGCTGGTCTGACTTGACATGCATTATTTTAACCGAAAGCATTACAAAAATTAATAGAGTTCAATTTTAAGATATGTAATGTAATTGAAGTGCGTGAAATGGCCTTTGTTTCGTGTGATCTTCCTTCCTCGTCCGNGTAATTGAAGTGCGTGAAATGGCCTTTGTTTCATGTGATCTTCCTTCCACGTCTGGTGGAGAGGCAAGCAGCAAACGGGCTCAAGGTCGACTTCGTCTCGTACTGCAGCCGGCCCCGAAAACCGGTCACCGAACCGAACTCTTTTGATTTCCGTGATCTCGACAGCCAGTAGGTCGAAGAAACACGGCAGATGAATGTGAGAAGAGATATCCACCGTGAGCATGGTCGAGTGGTTCGGCACTCATCATCTCAATGGAAGGATTCGAGTTCAAGTCCCACTTGCGGCGGAGAACTCTTAACCCCTTAAATGGGCCGACCCACAAAATCTANCGGGGAACTCTTAACCCCTTAAATGGGCCGACTCACAAAATCTAACTGAATACCGGCGATTTATACAAAAAAAAAAAAGAATGCGAGAAGAGATTCCATCAATGCCCCAATGTTGTGCAAGAAAATTTCTCACCCAAAGAACGCGCACAAGAAGAGGGGCGTCACATAAATCCCGTTCTGCCTTTTGCCCAAAATTTTCCATTCACAATTTCCGTACCTTTCACCAGCGCACTATAAGGTCTCGAACACCTCAAAGTCCACGGATATCCGTTAACGTGCGCGCGCCGCGCCCCTTGCCGTCTCACTCACTCCCCTCGATTCTCTCTCTCTCTCTCTCTCTCTCCCTCCCTCTCCGTCTCTGCAGAAAACCAATCCTTTAAACGTCGCCAGCGTATATGTGAAAGTGCGTAGCTTTCTCTTCCAATACAGAGGTCTCTGTGTCTCCAATCTCTGTTCCACATGTCACTATCCAGCAGAGGCGTTACAGAGTAAGGAAGGCCCTGTCTCCACTACCTTTTGAATTCGGGGGCTGTCGTTGATTTCTTTGCTGCGAGGAGAATTTGTGAAGTTCTGAGAGCTCTTGAGTGGAATAGAGTGAGGGAGCTCGCTGAATCGAGGGGCATTCGTCGTGGCAATTGGGGCTTTTGGTGCTTGAAAGGGTTAGCTTGATGTGCGTCGGGGATTGAGTTTGGTCGTATGATTTGCTGTGAGAGGAGAGATTTCTTTTTGGGGATTGCATTTTGCCTGTGATTTTGAGCGGTGGGAGGTGATGCTGTTTTTGATTGATTCGCGTGTGTTGACTTGGGAATTGAGGTTGGGATAGGGTTGGGGCTAGATTTTGCTGTCTGTTTTGGTGGAATTCTAGGGCTGGAAAGATGGAGGGGGAGGAGGACAAGAAAAGTTCTGGGGTAAAGAAAAGGGAGAAGCCAGTTGAGATTGGTTTCGATTCAGATGATGATGAGCCTATTGGGACCCTGCTGAAGCTGAAAAAACCACGGAAAGTTAAGAAGGTGAGGTTAAGTTTGGAAGCTGGTGATGAAAAGGGCAATAAAATTGAGGTCATTGAAGCAAAAACGGTGGCCATTGAGGATGATAGTTTGGGTGGAATGGATGATACACTTGCAAGCTTCAGGAGGAAGTTGAAGGGTCCTAAGAGAGGAAGTGGATTGAAAATTTCGAGGGAGAGAAGTGTTTCTTCGGCAGAAGGTGATTCATTGAAGCAATCTTCAAGTTTGAAGGATTGGTCTATTGATGTGGTGTCTGTAGAGAATATTGTAGAAATGGGTCACAATGTGAGGAATCATAGTTCTCATAAAAAACCAGATAAAAAGAACAGGGCAAAAGATGTAAAACAGAAGTCAGATGGGGTAAAAATATTAGCTAATGACATATGTGAATCTTGTGATGATTCGGAAAGTTTGAAGTCACAGAAATGTGAGGGAGTTGGTTCTGAAGATTTGGCCGATGAACGTTTGGAAGACTCACTGTCATCGTTTTTGGAGAAGGCACAAGCTGGTGGAGTGAGGAAAGCCAAGAAAGGCTCCAATCCAATGAGGGGAAAGATAATCAAGAAATCCAATTCAAGTGGTGGTGGCTCTTCTAAAGGCGATAAAGGGACATCGCATTCTGTCACTGTAAGAAAAATGTCATCATGCTCTTCTACTGTGAAAGTGGCTTGCAAGAACCAGAAAAAAGGGAGCCCCCATGGACACTGTGTTTTGGCTGCAAATGAATGTATCCAAGTGGAAAATAGAAGTTCTGATGACAATACATGCTCTGCTTCGAGACAGAAGCATAACATGGCTAAGGGTCTGGATTCTGCCCAAGAGCTTTACCCCCCTGAACCCAGTGACTCAGAAAAGATTTGCTCTGTAGATGTTGAAGTAATGAGCACTGAAGGCAATGAGATCAGTCTAGCTGCAGAGGTTATGATGGAATCCAAATTGGGTAAGTATGAACTTAACAGAGGGCGCACCGATGCAGTTTCTGAAGATAAAGCTGATGCGTCTATGTCAAGAGTCGGAAATGAAGTTCAAGACCATTTTTTGGATGGTGAATTATTGAATAAATCATGTGCTGGTGCAGCAGAAAACGTACATAGACTAACCAATGGAAGGAATTCAGGAGCTCCAATAAATACTGCTGAAAATGTCCTTTCAAAAGGAGGGTTTAAGAACGATTCCTTTAGAGGGTCCGCAACTCCTGTTAATGATGGCATTGCAATGGATGAGATTCCTGATGAGAATGAAAATCCGTTGCCTGCTTCTGGTGGCAAACAAAACAAAATGTCTGCTGCACAGCGTCGCAAAGCTAAAAAGTATAGGCATGAAGACATGGCTTATGAGGGAGATGCTGAATGGGATACTCTGATATGTGAGCAGGCTTTTGGAAGTTACCAGCTTATAGACAATGACTGTCCTTACAGAAGCAGAGGGAAAGTTGATTCCTCAGTGAACAGTGGTGCAGCAGCTGTATCGGTGGGACTAAAAGCTCGTACTGCTGGGTCAGTGGAGAAGATCAAATTCAAAGAGGTCTTCAAACGCAAGGGCGGGCTGCAGGAGTATTTGGAATGCAGGTTGATTATGTTTTAGATTCTTGTGCATCTTCTATATTTAATTTCATGATCCTTGAATAGTATTATCTTCCAGTGGCGAGATTTTCTTGAAAGACTCGAGTCTGTATCAGATGTTATCTGTTTGATTTTAGATTTCATCAGAGCGGGCAATGTCATGATTATGCTCTCAAGCTTCTTTTCAGGTGGTATTGTCATGTTTCTCTGCACTATAATGAATGTGTCATCAAAGAGCTGTTTATGGTATTAACTTCAATGCACTGCTTGTGGAGGGTTAGATTGATAGGTGGTTTCCACTTATCTAGCTGTTGTTCATGGTTTCTATATGTCTCTAGAGACTTTTCCTTTGTCAGACTTTCAAGCTTTTGTATATTACTTTCTATAAACTAACTGAAATTGAAATGACAAGAATAGGAAATAAAACTTCTCTCTTCTGTTGCACTGTCAACTTGGTAGAAATAATGCTTATGTGAGCCTTGTATAATTACTTTTTGAGATATCTAGCTTATTTTGTGATGTATATGGTCTGTTGTTGTATTTTGATATTTTGTTTTGTGTATGATGCTTCGCTGGAATGATCTTCATTTGCCAATAGTTAATTTATTACTTCACTAGCTTGTTGAGTTGAACTTATTGCTTTTCTCCATGCAGAAACTGGATCTTAAGTCTTTGGAGCCGAGATATCAGCTGTGTACTGTCTCTCGCAGACTGTGGTGTCACGGATATTCCCTTGGAAGATGAATCACCACGTGCTTCTTTGCTTAGGGAGATCTATACATTTCTTGATCAAAGTGTATGTTGTGACTGAAGTAGTAAATCATTGCCTTATTCAGCATAAGAAAGAACGTGAATGGATTTCTTCTCCAAGATAAAAATGATTTCATGGGTTTTCCTAGAATTTTGTAGGATCCTTTAAAGGATTTTTAACATAATTTTCTAGTGCTACTATTAGTTAAATTGATGTATATCATCTTTTGGTTGCTAACAGTTGATCTGTACAGGGTTATATAAATGTTGGAGTTGCATGTGCCAAGCAGAATGCAGAGCTCAAGGGGGACAAAGATGTTGGACCTCTAGTTGAAGAAAAATTTGAGAAGTCCAGTGGGATTCTTTATACTGATTCAGAACAAAGAATCACTTCTAACATAGATGATGCCAAGATTTCTGTCACTGCTCTAACTGATGAAAATCACAAGCCAGAGGATGCTGAGTGTGTGCTGAGGAAATTGGAGCCACCAAGTGCCACAGATAGCAAAGATTGCTGGGTAAAAGACAAGTTTGACATTGATTCGACTGATACAATATTATCCGATAGATCAGTTGAATTGGATGTTCTTGCTAATGTCTCTACTCCTAGACTAGCGGACTCTAGAGAGCTTATAGCTGTGACTCCAGAAGCAACTGGTGGTATTAAGTTTTGTGGCAGCTCTGTAAGTGTTGCTACACAAGGTGATTCTGATGCAAAGCATGATTGTAATGTTGGAAAGAGGATACTAGTAGTAGGAGCTGGTCCTGCTGGGTTAACAGCTGCAAGGCACTTGAAACGACAGGGTTTTTCTGTTACTGTGCTTGAGGCTAGAAGCAGAATAGGTGGCCGTGTCTATACTGACCGGTCATCCCTTTCTGTCCCTGTTGACCTTGGTGCAAGCATCATTACTGGTGTTGAAGCGGATGTGGCCTCTGAAAGGAGACCGGATCCTTCATCACTGATCTGTACTCAATTGGGCATTGAGTTGACTGTTTTGAATAGTGACTGTCCTCTCTATGATATAGTGACATGTCAGAAAGTTCCTTCAGATCTTGATAAAGCTCTTGAAGCTGAGTACAACAGCCTTCTTGATGATATGGTACTTGTTGCACAGAATGGTGAAGGGGCGATGAAAATGTCTCTTGAGGATGGTTTGGAGTATGCTCTCAAGAGACGCCGGATGGCTGGGATCGGAGCTGATCCCAGAGAACCTGATCTTAGAGATTCTTTGCTTGCACCAACTATCACTGACAATGGAGTTCCAGATAAGAGTGGTGCCATGGATGAGGATATACTGAGTCCCCTTGAGAGAAGGGTTATGAACTGGCATTTTGCGCACCTGGAGTATGGGTGTGCTGCTTTGCTTAAAGAAGTATCTCTTCCTTACTGGAATCAAGATGATGTCTATGGAGGATTTGGAGGAGCCCATTGTATGATTAAAGGAGGCTTCAGCTCTGTAGTCGAGTCTATTGGACGAGGGCTTGATATACTTTTAGACCATGTTGTGACTGAAATTTCATACAGCTCCAAGGATTCTGAAACAACTGAACATCATTTAAGCAGAGTCAAAGTCTCCACATCAAATGGGCATGAGTTTTCAGGAGATGCTGTTCTCATAACTGTACCCTTGGGGTGCTTGAAAGCAGAAAGTATCAAGTTTTTTCCTCCTTTACCCCAATGGAAGCAGTCTTCCATTAATCGACTTGGTTTTGGTGTCCTCAACAAAGTAGTTCTTGAATTCCCAGAAGCTTTTTGGGATGATTCTGTAGATTACTTTGGAGCAACTGCTGAGGCAACTGATTGTAGGGGACAGTGCTTCATGTTCTGGAACATACAAAAAACAGTTGGGGCACCTGTTCTTATAGCCTTGCTTGTTGGTAAGGCAGCTAAAAATGGAGAATGCATGAGCTCACAAGAACATGTAGATCATGCTATAATGGTTCTTCGAAAACTTTTTGGGGAGGCATCAGTCCCTAATCCAATTGGGTCAGTGGTGACGGATTGGGGAAGGGATCCTTTCAGCTATGGAGCTTACTCTTATGTTGCAATTGGAGCTTCTGGAGAGGATTATGATATTATAGGCAAGCCCATTGAGAACTGCTTATTTTTTGCTGGCGAAGCCACCTGCAAGGAACATCCTGACACTGTTGGGGGAGCAATGGTGAGTGGACTTAGGGAAGCAGTGAGAATTATGGATATATTGAGTACTGGAAATGATTACAGAGCAGAAGTTGAGGCACTGGAGGCTGCACAGAGGCAGTCTGATGGGGAAACAGATGAAGTTAGAGATATCACGAAGAGGCTTGATGCTCTGGAGCTCTCTAATTACCTTTATAAAAACTCATTGGAAGGGGAGCACATTCTGTCGAAGGAGGCTTTGCTAAGGGATCTGTTTTTCAGTGCAAAATCCACTTCAGGGAGACTGCTCGTTGCTAAAGCACTTCTTAATCTTCCTGTTGAGTCCTTGAAGACTTTTGCTGGAACCAAAGAAGGGCTTAGTACACTGAACTCATGGATTCTGGTAAATTTTGTTCCAACCTTACTATTATGGTTCAACAGCCTACTTTCTTCCCAATCTCTTCCATCGTTATGTGTGTTGCTGATTAAAGAATAACATTGTGCTAGGACTCTATGGGGAAGGATGGGACCCAACTTCTGCGTCACTGTGTTCGTCTCTTGGTCCTTGTTTCTGATGATCTACTAGCCATCCGTCTGTCAGGTATTAATCCCGTAATTATTCTCAAGTCTTTGGCCCCGTGAAAGCTAAAAAAGGATGCTGTGCATGGATTACTAATATCTTAGGGAGCACAATACTTGGTACATGGTGTCAGGAAATAGGTTGGTCCTTGGTTAGTCCAACTACATGGCTTTTTAGTTGTATCTTATGAACTCTAGTTTCCTGGTATTGAAATAATATAAAGTTATGACAGTCTGCCTGGGGTCTTCTATTGGAAATATAAGCACATTTTGTGTATATTATCTTATTTGGAATAGAGAAACTGATGTAACCTAATGACTTCGTGGTGAAAAAGACATAGAATTTCCGCATCTCATAGCAGTGCCATCATCATCTGGAACTTGTGAACAGTGCCTTTTACTGCATTTAAACACTTCATGTGATGCCATTACTATTGTGAAACAGACTTCGACAGAAGAATTTTTTCTTTTGTTTTCTGCTACTAATAAGGATTTGATTTAACTTTTTGGTGATTGATGTTACATGAAACATGGTCAAGAAATTTCAATACCAGTGTGGTTATTTGTTAACCTATTCTGTTTACTGGTGCAGGTATTGGGAAAACTGTGAAAGAGAAAGTCTGTGTACATACCAGCCGTGATATACGTGCCATAGCGAGTCAACTGGTCAATGTTTGGCTTGAAGTGTTCCGCAAGGAGAAGGCCTCTAATGGTAGGCTGAACTTACTGAGGCAGAATGCTGGCATGGATTCCTCAAAGATTAGATCCATTAGAGAGCCGCTTTTTGGAAAGATACATTTACGTGCCCAGCATGATCCTTCAGATGGTAAGGGCAACTCGCATGCCTCTGTTTCTTCAGGAAGCCAAATTGCCTTTAGCAGCAGTAAGAAGGTGAAGGGCAGACCTATGAAGTTTGAAACAATCAATGATTCAAAATCAGAAAGCGCTTCATCAAGGTCACGAGGCTCGGTAGGTAGGCATGATTCTCGGATTGAGGAGGATGAGAGCATTCCAATGTCTGAGGAAGAAAAGGCTGCGTTTGCTGCTGCTGAAGCAGCCCGCGCTAAAGCAATTGCAGCTGCTGAGGTTTGTTTCCTTTATCTATCTCTATGTTCATTGTAGACACAACTTAGGCAGCTTCAGTTTTGTTTTATCCAAGCCATTCCAATGAATAACCTCCTGGAAGAATTACTGTTGTTTAATTTTATATGGGAAGGCTTGCTGGGAACTTGCATTGAACAACTGCATCCTTTTCGAAGGGATTATTATTTTCACTTTTCCAGTAGCTTGGGTGTGTTATTTGGATAATAAAACTGATGTGGAGTTACTAAGTATACTATTCACTTCTCATTGGCAATGTTCATCCTAATATTTTAGTGATGACCCAAAATAGAGGCAATAACAATGCTGTCTCTTTTGTTAAACATTACAGGTTGACTTTCCCTTGCTCTTTTTTTTTTTACTGGGTGAAATTCTTTTCTTTCCTGTTTATTTGGAGTAAGTGCAATTATTCACTCCATCTTAATCCTGCAGGCCTTTGCATCAGCCGAAGCAAAATACAATGCGATGATGCAGCTTCCTAAAATACCTTCATTCCACAAATTTGCAAGGCGGGAGCAATCTGCTCAGTGGCCTGGTGGTTTCCTGGGAAGGCAGGACTGTCTGTCAGAAATAGATTCTCGTAACTGTAGAGTTAGGGACTGGTCTGTGGATTTCCCTGCTGCCTTTGTCAATCTCGATACTACAAGATTTTCCCTTGATAACCGCTCTCAAAGGAGCCACTCAAACGAGGTTGCAGGTCAGCTGAACTTGGCTGAGAACTCAGGAGAAAGTGTAGCTGTAGATAGCAGCATATTCACAAAAGCTTGGGTAGATGCCTCAGGAAGTGAGGGTGGGAAAGACCATCATGCCATTGAGAGATGGCAGTCACAAGCTGCTGCTGCAGAGTCTCATTTCTTCAATTCAAACATACACTTAATGGATGAGGGTGACTCGAACACAGTGTCACAATCAGCAGCCACTTGGAGGAATGATGGAATTGCAAATGAGTGCTCTGTTTCCCAGGTCACATTGAACAAGGACTCAAAAGATAATCAGCAAAGAGGTGCAGACAAAATAAAACAAGCAGTTGTTGGTTATGTGGCATCATTGCTAATGCCCCTTTATAAGGCAAGGAAAATTGATCGTGATGGATACAAGTCAATTATGAAGAAAACTGCTACTAAGGTTTCTTGCTGCTCCCCTCCCTGATTGTGTTACCAAACTATTAGGGTTTAACCCACACTGTGAAATCTCAATCAATGTGTTAATTTCAGGTTATGGAGCGAGCAACAGATGTGGAGAAAGCAATGGCTGTTTACCAGTTTCTCGACTACAAGCGCAAGAATAAGGTCAGCTTTCTCTTGTAGTGAATAACTTAACTTGAGGTGGTTTTTACAAATTTATCATGGCACACTGTTATCTCTCAGCCATTTCCAACTGTTGGATAGTTATGATGGTTTCAGCAAATTAATTACCTGATGATTTCCTTCTCAGCCTTTCTCTGATGTTTTATCTTGCAGATCCGAGCTTTTGTAGACAATCTGGTTGAGGGGCACATGGCAGCAAAGTCATCTGTAAAGCCTTGAAACAATTGATCCTAGATGGGTCATTTTTGACAATTGGAGGGTAAAGAGGCAATTGCATTTTCCCTGTTTGGCTGCTCAATCATAGTCCCTTTACAAACTCAGGCGGTGCAGGCGATTATCCTCGAGTTTGCAACATATTGGGTTAACTGCATCTTATAGCTTTTCTGCTAATCAANATCATAGTCCCTTTACAAACTCAGGCGGTGCAAGCGATTATCCTCAAGTTTGCAACAAATTGGGCTAACTGCATCTTATAGCTTTTCTGCTAATCTATGTCCACTGGCATCAAGATGGCCTGAAAGCAAGGAGGATTTCTTACAGCAATCAGTTTGAAATTAGTCATAACTCAAGGCTGTATTTCAGAAGGATGGAAATTCGGAATCCAGGTTTTCTATAGTGATTACCCCTTAGATTGGATAAACAGGCATTTACTTTATGTTTCAAACTCAAGAATGTACAGAGTAGGATGATCCTAGTGATTAAGAGCCATAAGAACATCTTGAAGGTCTCTTCATTAGAAACTCTAGATGCTTTAGTTTTGTTTAGCTGAACATCATTTACTAAATCAATGCGAACTCCCTTTAATTTCCTCTCAGATCAAGCACATATGGTCATTAGCATGTTCAATTTTTTTTTTTTACCAACGCCATTATTATTTTCATTTTGAATCATTATTTCCCAAGAAAGCGTGGCCCGTTGGCTGGATCAGCTTAAGCTTGCAGTGCTAATTGGATGTGAATGTTGCTTGCCCTATACTAGAATCACAGCAATCTTCATTTTGGAATTTCGCTAGGTTCTCATTCTCATACTGGTTTTTTGCTCAGATGAGGGATTCAAAATGAACATTCCTCTTGACCAGTGGGTCCATTAAAACTCTTATTTCTGTCACACTACTCATCTCTTCTTTTTAAATCTTTGCTAGGTGAATACACAAATTTGGAGACGTTGCATTCCTACAAGAGGTATATGGTCTTCGGCTCTGTTGCAATACACCAACCTGATGGCATTTTGATGGTTCATATTTTACCGGGACAGAAAGGATAAACAAGAATGCAAGTACTTCAAGAGCAGGGAGACTGCAGCAACCCACTCTGCTTCGACTCTTTGGCGCTTAGGATGGGACCACTGGTTAAAATAGACGCGAACCACATTCTGCTCTCCGTCCATGAGCTCGAATTCGAACAAAGCCAATGCCTTGGCAATGTTCAATCCATCCCTGTTCTATTGACAGTAGCCCTGACATCAGCTCTACTTGATCTTCAGGTAATAAATAGATAGATCAGCCATTAATGACTTGTCCTCTGAAATTTCAGCCGGCATTCAGTGAGTGAGGGTTGACTTCCTTATCATCGTCCTTTTCACGTGTCATCATGTGATTGGACTGAATTTTTTTTCTCTCATGCTTCACACTTAATTTTTTTTAAGAGTATACTAAGTTTAAATTAGAATAAAAAGAGTAAAAAATAAAAGTATATAAAAAATTTATGGTAATGCTTAAATTCAAGTACGATAATTATGGGAGATTTTTATATTTATTTAATATTATATTTATATTTAATAATTAAAATATATATATATATATATATATATGATAAATGGTGTCACCAAATGCATAAAATTTTCCATTCCATCAATTAGTTTCTGAAACACGAATCTCTCAAAATATCTCTCTCGCCCTCTGTTGCTGTCTCTCTCTCTCTCTCTCAGACGAGGATTGGCAAAGATCTGAGCTTTCATCGTAAATCAATCGTAACAGAACCGTAGGAAGATGTCTTCGACGTTCAGCGGCGATGAGACTGCTCCGTTCTTCGGCTTCCTCGGCGCAGCGGCTGCGCTCGTCTTCTCATGTGAGTACGGGTTCTGTCGTTGTGTTGTGTATGTGAGGTCGTAGCCCCCCATTCCTCTTTTTTTTTTTTGGGTCTGGTCTGTCTCCTTGTGGATCTGAGGTCGGAACCCGGTGCCTCGCAGGCATGGGAGCTGCGTACGGGACGGCGAAGAGCGGCGTCGGTGTGGCGTCGATGGGGGTGATGAGGCCGGAGCTGGTGATGAAGTCCATCGTGCCGGTGGTTATGGCTGGTGTGCTGGGTATCTATGGTCTGATCATCGCTGTGATTATTAGCACCGGGATTAACCCTAAGGCCAAGTCGTATTACCTCTTTGACGGATACGCGCATCTGTCCTCTGGTCTCGCTTGTGGCCTCGCGGGTCTCTCTGCTGGCATGGCCATCGGCATAGTAGGAGATGCTGGTGTCAGGTAATGCGATCCAATATCTGCTTCCAATTACAACCGTTGCCTTAGCTTTGCCTCGAGTACTTATGAAATGGATCCTCGCTGATCTGAGTTTCTAATTTGTTATGCTGGATTAACATGAAATCCACCCGTTGATGTGTCTACCGATTTGTTCACAATGATTGATTTGCATCTGTTATCATATTTGTTACAGGTGTTCTACTGTTGAATGTGTTTTTTTCCCCTCTTTGATTGTGTGATCCATTCATTCTCAAAACATTTGCAAAATCATATAGATGTTGTATATTCTTTGTGTGGTCCAGATCTCGTTGTCATGTTGTTACTTGTCGCATTAGTGTTATAGTGATCCCAACAAACTCAGCGAAGTGAGATGATGTATGAGGAGATTGGGGCTATCTTGTGATTTGACATCGTGATGTTGAAGCATCAAGTGTTGTTTATTGGATTTCCCTTAAAAAAGAGAACTTTTTCCCCACCAAAATCCTTGGATTGCATCCAATTGAATATTGATGCAACACTCTATATAATATAGCTTGTATATTAGTTGACTGTTTTCCTTCTATCTTCTTTTTATATTGTATGACCAGTTGATTGGTTTTTAGTCAGCTTATGTGCTTGTGGGTTTACGTGTGAGAATTCATCAATTCTGATTAGTAAGCATTAACAGTGAATGCCAGCATAATGCAATTATTTACCTGAACCTGTCAACATATGCTTGCAGTGAAAGAAGGCAGAGGTTTGAGCACAGAAAGAATTTTGTGTACTTATGATGTTACTTGCAGAAAATCATCAGCAGTAGCAGTCATTCCCATATTGTCTTACGTCTGCTAACCATCTGTTGATGCCTATCAATCTGGAAGCAGGATATCACCAGCTTTGTTTTGTTGTGGTTAAATTGAACTGGCAAGCTTACTTTTGCTGACAGTTGGTGTAATCTGAAGTTTACTGAATATTCTTGTTACTGGCAGTAATCTCATAGGAATATATCAAACTTTTATTATATTCTTTCCAATTGAACTAGTGCTCAGGAGAAGCATAACATTGCTTTATGCATGTGTCAGGGCCAATGCGCAGCAGCCCAAACTCTTTGTTGGGATGATCCTCATTCTCATCTTTGCTGAAGCACTTGCTCTATATGGCCTTATCGTTGGCATCATCTTATCTTCTCGGGCGGGTCAGTCAAGAGCCGAGTAAAGGCACACCTCTTGATCCAGGGGATTGCAAGAAGAGGGTATTCTGTCTGTTGATGGAAGTGAGTTTCCCGTGATGCTTTGATAATTTATCCTTTTTTAATTTGTTGGAGGAGGGTTGTAGCTTTGGGAAGTGTCTCTTACTCCGAAATTCTTGCTTTAATCGAAGTCATATTGATTTTTAATAGATGGGCATGAGATTTTCTCAGCCCTTAATGGTAGATTATGTACAAATAAGACCCAGTACCTCAATAAAATCGAGCACCTCTGTTCTCAATGTGCACCTACTCATCCTTCCACTCTTCTCTCATGTATGTATTTCCATATTCCTACGTTGTGTTTGGCTTTCCGGCACCTACACCTGGTATATTTTTCTAACATGCAAACATAAGGATTTTGCCGATGAACATATGCTGAGGGCTCAGTTTTTGCTTCTTTGTAGTAGTAAAAGAGGAGAAAAGAACTAGATTCACAATGAACATGCTCTTGTTGGTGATGGCATTGCTAAATACCATGAAGGGTTGGGTGTTTTTTTCGTCCCTGTCGCTTGATGGCATTGCTAAATGCCACGAAGGTTTGGTGTTTTTTCATCCCTTTCGCTTGCGATTGGAATTTGTAATGCTGTTCATGTTTCTCAAATGGTAGACCAAACCATGCTCTGACATGCCAATGTTAGATCAAACAACGGTAGGGTTAGTTAAAAGCCTCTGTCACGGAAGTTCCACTGGAGCCTTAGTCCATTTCTGTTCAATTGTTGCTTACGATTTCTACAATCATGTTGGGATAATCGCAAAACCCGAACTCTGATCATCCAGGTCAGGTCACCCAACACAGGAGGCTGCTGCTGCTGCTGCTGCTGTGGTGGAGGCCCGGGCATGGCCATCCTGTGTGTGCTCCAATAAGATCCCTACTTCTACTTAGAACCCAGACAGTTCAGTCGATCGCTTCTGGCCATATTCTCGTCAGGACGGTACTCAATTTGGTCGGTCGGGACCATCAATTACGACTTTTGCCACGGCAAAACTCATCGGGTGGGCGTGGCATTGCAGGTAGAGGTCCATCAAAACCCAGACGAGTTGAATATTTGTCAGGAAAGAAGTGGAAAAATCAAGGGGGAAAAGGTGTTCTCAACCTTTGGCTCTTACTAATAAACCAAACTACTATAAAAAAACTATTAGATCTTAATTAGTCAAGTTTGAATTGGATTAATTCACTAAATGGATAAATTCTCATAACGTAAATTTTTTTAATTCATAAAACTTAAATTTAATATCTTAATTAAGGGAAAGAGATATACAAATATTTCAACCAACTTATATTTATTGTATACCTTTCTCTATAAGATAAATAATGTTATATATATATATATTGAATCTTTCGAATTTCTGCCTTTCGCTTTCCATTTGAAGTGGCTGTAATTATGTAAATATCATTTCATAATCTTCATTGGTAGGATAAGTGATCTGTAAATTATTCCCTAATTTGACATAACAAGCAACCGGTCTAACCAATTAAACTTCCGGTTTAACCTGGAACTACACCGGTCATATTTACATTGCTGAACCAAGTTCGACACTTGTCTCTCTTCTATTGACGCCAATCTCCACGTCATCACGTATTAACGGAAATGTAGACACTTGGACTACGACGGCAAAAACGTGAAAGCTTGAGGATGAAAATGACAAGAGGCTGAGGATAAAAATGGTAAACGTGCCACAGATATGGGACTAAAAATGTCATTTCCCCAAGAATTGGTAATGAATTTCCGTTGCCGGGACTCGAACCCGGGTCTTTCGGGTGAGAGCCGAATATCCTAACCAACTAGACTACAACGGATTGGCGTAAGTAGTTTTATTCTATTCAGTGAGTAACAGGCAACGGAGGCAGGGTTTAAGGCCAGAGAGCGGAAGAATCTGCAAGCTTCAATGGAGTCACTGAGCCACACTGCCCGACTTGGCATTTGCCTCTACTCGCCCCTACCGTCTCCTCTCCTGTCCCTTCTTCTCAGGCCCTCCTCCAATTCCAAGCTCCGCCCTTGCTCCGCCAGCAAATGGGCCGACCGTCTCCTCTCCGACTTCCAATTCACCACCGACTCCTCCTCCTCCGTTTCCACGGCCATCGCTCCTCCCCCAACGTTCGCCCCTCCCGAACGCCATCTGCCGATACCCATCGATTTCTACCAGGTACTTGGCGCGGAGCCACATTTCCTGGGGGACGGCATCAGGCGGGCCTACGATGCCAGGGCCTCCAAGCCGCCCCAGTACGGGTTCAGCCACGATGCTCTCATCAGCCGCCGCCAGATCCTCCAAGCTGCCTGCGAGACCCTCGCCAGCCCCAGCTCCCGGAGAGACTATAACCAGGGACTCGCCGAGGACGAGCAGGAGACTATCCTCACAGACGTCCCCTGGGACAAGGTAATCCCATGGCCTGGGCACCTATTAGATTTGCTGAGAAAACCTGAAACCTAGTTTTGAACTGAATTCTGGTCTTTTGGCAGGTTCCTGGAGCTTTATGCGTGCTGCAGGAAGCTGGAGAGGCCAAGGCGGTCCTCCAGATTGGGGACAGCTTGTTGAAGGAGAGGCTTCCCAAGGCTTTCAAGCAAGATGTCGTGCTAGCCATGGCCCTGTCTTACGTGGACTTGTCCAGGGATGCGATGGCCTCGAACCCGCCCGACTTCATTGGTGGCTGTGAGGTGCTCGAGAGAGCTCTGAGACTGCTGCAGGTGTCTCTCTCTGTCTCTGTCTCTCTCTAATAAGTGCTCTATGGATTACTTACTATTTACAATACATAACAAATTGGTATATGGGACATGATTATTTTATGTGCAATAGCTTCTTGAGACTAGCGCTTATAACCTGAGGTTTTAAAGGGTTTATAATCAATTTAACTGGAATTACGCAGCATTAGTTAGCTTCTTGAACATGGTCGACCTTTGATTAGAAGATGTAGCATAGACAGAGATGCTATATTTTCATTTTGTTGTCTTTTTCCGAACTTCATGATGCTGGCTGAAAGTCAGGCTTGACTTATTCTTAACAAATGACACAGATCGTCCCGGTGGACTGATGGATACATTAGCGAATGATTTAAATTGCCCTTTTGTTTCTAGGCTAGTTAGCTCTTCTAGTGGTATGGTGGAGTCAGCCAGGCTTATGGCTGCAAACTCTTCGATGAGTGTTGTATGACCCATCATGGGTCCTTTTGGCTTATGCTTATTAATATATGATTTCCCATTATTACAAAAAATGCAAAAAAAAAACATGTTTGTGACATTTGTTGGTGTTGTTCCAACATGGAACATGTAGGAGGAAGGAGCCAGCAGCCTTGCCCCAGATCTACAAGCTCAGATTGATGAGACTTTGGAAGAGATCACTCCTAGATGTGTCTTGGAGCTGCTTGAGTTGCCTCTGGATGATGAGTACAGGCAGAAGAGAGAAGAGGGCCTCCGTGGTGTAAGAAACATATTATGGGCTGTTGGAGGTGGGGGAGCGGCAGCTATTGCTGGCGGATTCACCCGCGAAGATTTCATGAACGAGGCCTTTTTACGAATGACTGCAGCTGAGCAGGTAAAACAACATGGAAAGCTAATTTTTTTTGTCCTCCCTCATCTTGTCTATCTGATTGCTGTATTGTCAGATATAAACTCATCATCTTCCTTTTCTTACCTTTTACACAAAAGGTTGATCTTTTTGCTGCTACACCGGGGAATATCCCAGCAGAGAGTTTTGAGGTGTATGGAGTGGCTCTTGCCCTTGTGGCCCAGGCATTCGTTGGCAAGAAGCCGCATCTCATACAAGATGCTGACAACCTTTTCCAGCAGCTTCAACAGACCAAAACAGCTGTATTGAATTCTACCATTGCATATGCCCCAAGAGAGAACCGGGAGATAGACTTTGCTTTGGAAAGGGGTCTTTGCTCCCTTCTTGTGGGGGAGCTAGATGACTGTCGGTTGTGGCTGGGCCTAGATAGTGATAGTTCACCCTACAGAGATCCCTCAATTGTAGAATTTGTCTTGGAGAACTCGAGGGATGATGAGGATAGTGACCTTCCTGGGCTTTGTAAACTGTTGGAGACATGGTTAATGGAGGTGGTGTTTCCTAGATTTAGGGACACTAACGATATACAGTTCAAGCTTGGTGACTATTATGATGATGCCACTGTTCTTAGATACTTAGAGAGGTTAGAAGGAGTTGGTGGTTCCCCATTGGCAGCGGCTGCTGCTATTGTGAGAATAGGAGCTGAAGCCAGTGCAGTTCTTGGGAATGTGAAGGCAAGTGCTATTGAGGCACTGCAGAAAGTTTTTCCTCTTCGGGGCTATCCAGAGGAGAGCAAAACCAAATTGCTTCAGGAAAATGTGGGCCCAGAGGAGTATCTGTTTCCCAAGATGGGTAGTATAGAGCTTAGTGAGGGGTCTGATAAGGAGGATCTTACAGAGATAGTCAAGATTCCTGTCAATGATGCCTCATCTGCAGAAAGAATTGAACATATGACAATTGTGGACAAAATTAAGGATGCAAGTGTGAAGATTATGACTGCTGGTGTGGCGATTGGGCTGATAACATTAGTTGGTCTCAAGTATCTACCAGCTAAGAGAGGATCATCGATTCTACGCAAAGAAGTTGGTGCTGCAATGGCATCTGATGCCATTGCTGTAGGTATGATCTGGATTTGTGCAACTAAAAGCAAATAATAATAATAAAAATTATAATTATTATACTTGTAATGCTGCAAAAGTAGTGTAATGTCAAGTTTGTTAGGTTTACTTTGAGGAGAAATTGCTATTGGTAAAAACTTGAAATTTGGGATTCTTGTGATGAACTTGTTTAGAAACATCGGGAGAATCACTAAACGGAATTTCTGAGGAATCGTCTAGAATGGATGCCAGGCTTGCAGAATCTCTTGTTCGCAAGTGGCAGGTCATCAAGTCACAGGCACTAGGGCCCAACCATTGCCTTGAAAAGTTACCTGAGGTGAGTTTTCTTTCCTTTCCTTGGATGTATTTCTTTCACTTGCTTGGCCGATATTGTGGGGTAGATGATAACACAAGATGCTAATTTCAATCTGCGATTGAGCAGCATAGTAGTTGTTATTCCGTTGCTTCAGGACGTTGTGTTAAATAATTATAACTTCATGCTCAAATGGCTTCATTCAAGCCAAATCTGTAAAATTTGCATAAAGATGTTAATGCACAAAATTCTTTGCAGCAAGTTCTTGCCTTTGAATCCTTTTAACCAACCTATTTTCCAAGGGAAAATTTTCTAAAATTCACCTTCCCTTGAAAAGGTTCACCAAAACCATGATGAATTTGGTCCAGGTGGAATATCCCTTGTCAAATGATATACTCGTTCCTCTGACTGGCAATGAATAATGATCCATGGTAGGTACTGGATGGTCAGATGTTGAAGATATGGACAGACCGTGCAGCTGAGATTGCTCAGAACGGCTGGTTCTGGGATTACACCCTGCTTAATCTCTGGATCGACAGTGTGACTCTTTCACTGGATGGGAGGAGGGCAACAGTGGAGGCAACGCTCGAGGAGTTCGCATGCTTGACAGATGTTAAGAATCCCGAGTGGAATGATTCTTACAGCAGGACCTATACTACAAGATATGAGATGTCCTGTGCAGATTCGGGATGGAAGATCACTGAAGGAGCTGTCCTCAGATCATAATCGTGTAATCGAGGCTTCCGTGAGCTGTCTCAATTCCTCCGTACATTTTTTTCCTTCTGGGTCTGGTTCAAAGTTGTGATCGGTCTGGTGTAATTACTGTACAACACTGTTGACTAAATAATGTGTCGATGGTCTTTGGTATAGTCTGGGGATAGAATTCTTGAGGCTTAATAGGTTGACTCTCGTGTAAGGGCAACTGGTCTCTCATAACACATCTCTTTCAGTCCTTGCAGAGTTTGAGGATATATTCAACAGTAGATCCCGGATCCGACTGGAAAAATATCGGATCCACGGCATAATTCTCTCCATAATTAAGAGCCCAAGAGCAAGCTGGATTTCTCTAGGTCTACCAATAATTCCCACAAGAGCATCCCCCATTCCTGAAGTGATGAAACCTCTTCCCATCCCTAACCACAATTTCCCTACCCACCACTCTCGACATGAACTTGAACGCATTGTGGCAGTCCCCACAGATCCTGAGGTTCTTGAAAACCCTAACCGTGGCTCGTTGAGGCAGCTTCATGAGCCCATAAGCAACTGCAAGCTTCTCACTGTGAGTCGATAAGGCATACTCCTTTTGCACCCGAGACTCCATGTCGTGCAGGACAAACTTCGTGTCGGGCACATATCCGAGCTTCCTCATCTCGGTTACTAACCGATCTAGATAGTTGTACACTTCCTTCACCTCTGGGTGAGTGCTGTCGTCGACGAGGAAAACGTGGACCATGCTCTCAACCTCAATCCAACTGCACCCAGGCTCTTTCTTCACCCCTCGTTCCCTCATCAACTTCCTAACTTCAGCCACTTCTTTCCATCTTCCAGCATTGGCGTACATATTGGACAAGAGCACGTAGGTTCCATCATGTTGTGGTATCAGTTCCAGTAGTTTCTCAGCTGCTTCAACACCTAAGTCTATGTTGTTATGAACGCGACACCCAGCAAGAAAAGCCTCCCAAATCGGTGGTCCGGGCACACAAGGCATTGAATTTATAATGTCTTTTGCTTCCCTGAACTTTCCTGCTCGGCACAAGAGATCGACCAGACGGGCATAGTGGTCCTCCCCAGGTGATATACCAAAGATATGCATTGAATCGAAGTACCGGTGCCCTTCAGCTACTAATCCTGCATGACTACAAGCAGATAGAACCGTGAGGAAACTTATCCGGTCGGGAGCGATATCTGCCCTCAGCATCTTCTCAAAGAGATCAACAGCTCGAGAGCCCTGCCCATGTTGCCCAAGGGCTGCAATCATTGCATTCCAAGAGACAGAATCTATGTAGGGCATGGTGAGGAACACATTGTAAGAATCTTCCACAGTCCCACACCTTGCGTACATTGTTATCAGGGCATTTCCCACTGAGAGGCTCGAGTCATGCCCCAGTTTCTTGATCTGCCCATGGAGCTGCCGTCCGTGCTCATGGGACCCAAGAACGGCGCAGGAAGTAATTGCTCCTGCAAACGTGTAATCGCATGGGTCAAATCCCTCGAGCCTCATCTGATTGAACAACTTCAAGGCTCCTTCTCCAAACCCGTTTTGGGCTAGTGCCGAGATGATCACTGTCCAAGCAAGCAGGCTTCTCTCAGGCATGTCCGTGAAGAAGGTCCTTGCCTCTTCGATCTGCCCTGAGCTTACGTAGCCTGATAAGACTGCATTCCATGAGACGAGATCTCTCTCAGGCATTCGATCAAAGACCCTCTTTGCCAGATGTGAATTTCCACATCGATAATATAAAGTAATCAGTGCATTATTCACCGACAAGGAAAAGTCCCGCGAAGGGTTCTTCTCAGTCTTCAGAATGTACGCGTGGACTTGCTTCCCATGTCCAAGCAATCCAGCATTAGCACAAGCGCTTATGGCACTAGTGAGGGCAAACTCATCCATGTAAATTTCTAGAGAATGCATCTTCCTGAAAAGCTCAAGTGCCTCCCTGAATCGGCCATGGTGGACATAGCCAGAGATCATTGCGTTCCATGAGACTCCCAGCTTCACATCCATCTGATCAAGGAACTCCCGAGCACCCTCAAGATCGCTATTCCTCACAAACCCTGCTATCATCGTTGTCCATGTCAGCTCATCCCTTCGGGTCATTTCATCGAAGAGCTTTCTGGCGGAATTCATCGGGGATGAGGAGGACTCCAATGGAGAAGAAGCACATTTGACATAAACAGAGAGAAGGGCATTAGATACCGATGTTATGTTCGAAGTTCCCGACTTCACGGCCGNGCACATTTGACATAAACAGAGAGAAGGGCATTGGATACCGATGTTATGTTCGAAGTTCCAGACTTCACGGCAGCGCAGTGGAACTGTTGGCACTGACATTCCCATTCCGCGATAGATGCGAGCGCCCCAAGAGCACTCGTGAAGGAGAACTCGTCCGGCTTCAAGCCGTGGAGATTCATTTCCCGGAAGAGTTTGATTGCGTTGTGACCGTCATTGTTATGGGAGTAGCCCGTGATCAAGGCATTGTAAATGACAGAGTCTCTAATGCTTAACGGTGTGTCGCTGAATATTTTCCGGCCGAGGGATAGGTCCCCGGAAGCAGAGTAGGCAGAGATTAGAGTGGTCCGTGCTACGACGTCAGGGTTGGGAATATCGTCGAACAGGCGGCGTGCGTAGGCGAGGTTGGAGGACTTGCAGTAGACGTCCATCAGACGGTTGATAATGTGGCCGCGCGGTCGGAATCCGGAGGTGATCATGTGTGCGTGGACGGCCCGGGCGAGCGTGTAGGAAGCTGCTGTGTCGTCGGGACGGTAGCATTGCTGGAGCTGGGCGGCGTAGCGGTTCGCCGCCGCACGAACGTCCAGTACACGGTGTACCATGGTCGTGCGGTTCGACTGCAGTCATGGCTCTATGGAAGAGGCAATCATTGAACGAACGAGAGGGGGAGAACTGTGAAGAAGAGGTGGCACAGAGGAAGCTGCAGGCAAGGGCCGAAGTTCTCCGCCGCCGCAGACCGCCACCTCGCGGGGCCAATCTGTATGTGGACGGAGAGCCCATAAGGTGTCCAATGAAAAGCCCAGCCAGATTCATCCAGCCGAGCTCAATGGGCCGGCGAACATTGAACTGCGCCCCCCGCCACCCCCCATAACAAAGCCCAGAAAGATCTTAGCTGACGCAGCCGCGTGTTTGGACTGACTGACTCGTGTCCCGAAGGAACATGCCTCTTAGACTCTGTTGAGCATCCGAGGGTATCCCACTGACGGGCAAGTGCCGAGCGCCAGTCCATTCAGTTCTTCCTATACATTTACTATCGAAGATGAAAGCTCGAATTGACTGAATCACCACCGATATCATCATCCAAAGAAGACCTCTCCAGAGATTTATTGTGGGAGAAAAAAAATGTACACTACAAAATCAAAAGAAGAAGAAGAGGAGGAGGAGGAGGCTCGTGCATCTGAATCTTCAGAATGAAAAGAGGTGGGGGAAAAGCGAGGTGGGGAGAATCATGACACCCATTATGCCAACTGGCAAATCATCTACTTTTCTTGCGGAAAAGCCATTTTCCAACTGCCAGCTTAATTATTAAACCCATCAGTTTTAATCATTTTATTTTATTTTATTTTGTTAAGTTAATCATTCTATTAATTAACATTATAAAAACACGCTCACTTCTCCTCTCCCTCTCTTTTGTTTTTTTTGTTGACAAAAAATAAAGTGCATGAGAATATAGTTTTAAAAATCGGATCGAATTGGCTAGTTTAATTAAAAATCGGTTACTTATCTGGTCTGATTTCTAGATTTAATCAATTTACAATTCAAATGTGATTAATTCTGATTGAATCAATTGGTTTTCAGTCTGACCGATAAGCCTAATTGAATTGGTAATAAAATCGATCAACTTAAAATTAAAAATATAAAAACACATTATAATATATTTATTTTATTTTATTATACTTATACTTACATTTTATATTGAATTTGAGGTTAATATAATGGTCATGTAATGAAATTTTGTTATAAATCATTATCAACTTATGGTATTATGTTCAATTTATTTGTAATATCATACTATTAATATTATTTATTAAATATACGGTCCGATCATTGAACCCATACCTTGACCGATTTCCGGTTTTAATGACTATTCAAGGGAGAAATGAAGAAGGGTGTAATAAAGAATTATGAATCACTGATGGTCGTGGTATAGTGGTTTAAATATCGCTCTTATTCGATTTGATGAGTTTAAGGTTTTATGTCCAAATCTCCTCTATCACACATCCTCGAAAGCATTTGCTAGCATGTGCTCTTTGAATCGGAATTTTGATGTCGGTTTCTTGGACTATATTAAACCTTCCGTGGGCAAATGTTGTGATCAGGTGATTGGAATTCAGCAGTTTACAATTTCTTATGCTTCCTTCACAGCTCTTTTGACTAAAAATAGAAAGTTTAATTTAAAAAAATGGTAACTTGAGTCATAATTCGAAGATATTTTCTCTCTGCACTAAACCGGAGTGGTTGGACCGGATAGGCTCCCGGAAAATAAATAGGAAATTGGAAAAGGGGCCATTGTTCATTGTCTTCTCATCACATTATCTCTCCTCTCTCTCTCTCTCTCTCTCTCTCTCTCCCCCACTTTGTAAGACACAACATCGAAGGGAAACGGGGAGATTTTGCCTCTCCGGGAACCCTAGAGAGACAAGGAAATGGCAACGAGAGGGAATAGATCGGAGAAGGTCAAGAGGATATTTCAGCAATTCGACTCGAACCGAGACGGGGGCCTCAACAGGGAGGAGATGGCGGCGCTCGTCGTCGCCGTTAACCCTCGGGTGAAGTTCAGCGACGAGCAGATCAAGGCGATCCTGGACGAGGTCTTCCGGACTTATGGGGAGTACATTGACAGCGAGAAGGGCCTCACCTATGACGGCCTGCTTCGGACCTATGATGACGGGGCCGGCGACGTGGACCGCGATTTCGACGCGCTGGGTCTCGAGCTCAGCTTCGACGAGGACGCTAAGAACAAGGAGATAAGGGTTCGTGCGGGGTCTGATGAGGTGTCGTCCTCCTCGATTGCGGACGAGAGAGCAATGGAGTCGCAGAAGAAGCAGAGGACTGCACAGTGGGCTGTGTCCCCGAACCATGGGATCGTTTTTGATGACACGTGGAAGATAGTTGACGATTTGGAGATTTTAATTAAGCGATTGAAGGCGAAGCAAGCGAAAGATGGAAAATTGAGAGGTGACAACAACAATAACAACAATTTTGATGCGTATTCGGATGCCGGATGGTCCCGTGAACTGGGGCCTTCCTCAGAGATAGGCGAAAAGAGGGTCTTTTGGGTGGAATCAGGTCATGATTATGCAGTTTTCGTGAAGGGACTGGGAGTTCTGAGGAGCAGGGCTGATGGGGCTAGGTCTAGAGAGGAGGCATTTGATGGGCATATGGCGATCGGAAGGGTTCTCTATGATCATCAGCTCTTTAAGGAGGCTCTGGTTAGTTTCAAGAGGGCTTGTGAGCTGCAACCTGTAGATGTCAGGCCACATTTTAGGGCTGGGAACTGTTTGTATGTTCTTTGCAGGTATAAAGAAGCTAAGGAGGAGTTCCTATTAGCTCTTGAGGCGGCTGAGAGTGGAGGGCACCAGTGGTCCTACTTGCTCCCTCAGATATATGTCAACCTCGGGATAGCTCTCGAAGGCGAAGGTATGGTTTTAAGTGCCTGTGAGTACTACAGAGAGGCTGCTATACTATGCCCGACTCACTTTAGGGCCTTGAAACTGTTGGGCAGTGCTCTTTTTGGTGTAGGAGAGTATAGGGCGGCTGTTAAGGCCTTGGAAGAGGCCATTTTTATGAAACCCGACTATGCTGATGCCCACTGTGACTTGGCCTCTGCTTTACATGCAATGGGCGAGGATGAAAGGGCAATTGAGGTGTTTCAGAAGGCAATTGACTTGAAACCTGGTCATGTTGATGCACTCTACAATTTGGGTGGGCTTTATATGGACCTTGGTAGGTTTCAGAGGGCTTCAGAGATGTATGCTAGGGTTTTGACCGTTTGGCCGAATCATTGGAGAGCTCAACTAAACAGGGCCGTCTCTTTGTTGGGGGCTGGGGAAACTGAGGAAGCCAAGAAAGCATTGAAAGAGGCACTGAAGATGACCAACAGAGTTGAGCTCCACGATGCTATCTCCCATCTTAAGCAGTTGCAGAAGAAGAAAGTGAAGGGTAATGGGGCTGAAAATGGGGAGGGAGCTTTTGTCATCATTGAAGCATCAAAGTTCAAGACTGTTGGTGAGAAGACAACTCTAAGGCAGGATTTAGCAAGTGCCCTTCAAATTAGGGCCTTCCAGAGGGTCACCAGGTTGAGTAGGTGTGATGTGGAGCTTCTGAAGAAGGAAATGAGTGATAACGATGTCCCTATCTCATATTCTGGCGCAGGTGTACCTGAGAAATCTATCCGAAAACCAAACTTGGAACAAATCCTCCGCAAGCTTCTTAATTTTTTGAAGCCTGAGACATTCCAAGGGGCAGTAAAGGCGATAAATGAGAGGATCCTCTCTCTTCTAGATACGACAGGCTCTGGTCGTGTTGACATGGGGATGTTCTATGCAGTTCTTGCACCCATTTGCATTGGCCCACCCGAAAAGAGAAAACGTGTCGCCTATGATGCACTCCTGTGGCGGAGCGTGAATGATGGGGTTGCTCCATCCCAGATAAGAAAGGTCGAGGCCCTGGATTACATTAAGTTGTTAAGGGCTATTTATCTCCCCACGGCTGGCAGTAGTGAGATCCATGAGGTGCACGGAGAGATGGACATATCAATGATCTCCTTCTCAGAATTCCTTGTGATGTTTGATGATCGAGACTGGGGCTTTGGCATCTTATCCACTCTAATGAAGCTCGAAACAGGGGACAGGAATCGCCACGGTCACCACATTTGCTCAGTTTGTCGATACCCGATCATTGGCTCTCGGTTTAAGGAAACAAAATCCCACTTTAGCCTGTGCAATCAATGCTACTGCGAGGGGAAGGTGCCTCCGACCTTCAAGCAGGATGAGTACAGATTCAGAGAGTACGTTAGCGAGTCGGAAGCCGTGAAAGACAAGTGCAGATGCTTTACTGTGCAATCAGATACTGCCGCGTGACCTGGTTAACCTATGAAGTTTATTTTATTGGTCCCATCCTTCCCTCTTTTTGTCTGTTGTAGTTGTTCTGTGTGTATCTATAGTTCATCAATGTTCTTAAGTGGGGTATCGGCCCTTGTATAATGGATCCTGCTCATCTGTCTTATTTGTTTTCTGTTCTGTTCAGCTGTTAGAAGTTTTGTGGTGTTTTTGTTGTTGTGTACAGTCCCCGACGACTTGCAACTCTGTTCTTGATGTAATCCCTAGATGCTAATCAAAATGCCCTTTTTGTTATATATTATATGATATCTTGCATTCGTTGGTAAGTGAGATTCTGCTCTTGACAATTACCATTGTGCTGGATCGAACAGTCTGCATATGAACCATTCAGATCGATGGATATAGTCTCGAGTTAAAAGTCACATATTCTCTACATCTTTGTCAGTGCTCATTGAGCTTTTGTCTCTGCTTAGCTTTTAGGCTGTTGGAAGAAGAATCCTGTTATGTTACTGGCAAGGTATATCTGTACTCTGTTGGGTCCAAGGGAATTGGGATACGAGGTAGAAGGAGAAATCTGATGCGGCAATCTTCCACATGTGCAAGCAAGGCCCACCAGAGCTAATATCGGAGAATTTAGATAGCTAATGATAAGCTGCACATGCGCTTGGGTGGGTGGGCAATCACTGGAAAAAGCAAGTTGAATGAATGCTCCAGAAATTCTCTCAGATCGACAGATCTCATTCGTTTCACCGAACGTCCAGTCCACACCATATCAAGTGCCGATTGTTCTCTATCTCAGAGGGTCCACCATGATCCCGCATCATGCCCACATGAATGAATGATGCCCCTGAGATCATCAGTGTAGTTTGAACGAGAAGCAAAGAAATCTACAAACGACAGTTGAATAAAGGGTCAAAACCGGTGACAGTGAAACATTCCTATAAATATTAATGGATTTATGGCTCCGCCGTAGTCCAGTTGGTTAGGATACTCGGCTCTCACCCGAGAGGCCCGGGTTCTAGTTCTAGTTCTATTTCTTTTTTTTTTTTTGTATAAACCGCCGGTATCCAGTTGGACTTTGTCCAGCTAACTAATCCGGATCGCTCCGGATCGGCCCATTTAACGGGTTAAGAGCTCCTCGCCGCCGCAGATGGGACTCGAACTCGAGTCCTCCCATTGGGATGATGAGTGCTGAACCACTCGACCACGCTCACGGTGTGTAATTCTAGTTCTAGTTCTTTTTTTGGTATAAACCGCCGGTATCCAGATGGACTTTGTCCAACTGACTAATCGGATCGCCCAGGTCGGCCCATTTAAGGGATTAAGAGCTCCCCGCTGCAGGTGAGACTCGAACTCGAGTCTTCCCATTAGGATGATAAGTGTCGAACCACTTGACCACGCCCACGGTGGGTAATTCTAGTTCTAGTTCTAGTCCTTGCAACAGACAGAAATCTAGGAAACTTGGCTCGAACAGAGGACACCTGAGTTCGAGTCGAACAACAAAGGAAACCGGGGCACGGATAAATGAACCGTGCGAAAGATCGTTGAAAGACAACTCAGAATATGCACACGAATTACTAATGCCGTGCTCGTGGCGTGAGATTCATCTCGTCTCCGACGGAAAAACGAACTCGCACTGGGTTCTGCAGAACAACATTTCACCGAGCCAGATCGTTTCTGAGTCTTTGGAATTTGGTGCCGGCTAACCCGGAGGGAGATGCCTCGTCGTGTCGGAGGCAAGCACGGGAGCACGGCCCAGCTGAGTGTGGGGTGGGAGCCGCGTCGCCTCCTCCGATGCCTGGGGCGGGGTTCCAGTTCCCATAGTCGTCCTCTTCAGTTGCCATCAGGCCCTGGAAATGGCCTTCTCTTCCAATCCCCAGACCCTCCATCGCAGACAACCTCGGAGCTATAAACATCACGAACATTATCGCCATTTTACCCATCATCATCATCATCCTCATGTGAGGTGAATGCCCGACCGGCTCACGCATTGGGAGAGGCACAGTTTTCTCATGAACTCGAGCAAACCTTTCATTTAAGTTCGATTTTATACTTATTAGCACAGTTTTTAAAATCGGACCGGACCAGGAACCGGTCAAGGTATAGGTTCATGGGTTCATGGGTCGGACCGGGGGTTCAATGGGTTGAACCG
>CXYZ01003051.1:425381-489852 GCA_900006705.1 Sonneratia caseolaris
TATTTTTTAAATTTTAACATGACCTTTTTCACGCACCCAATTAGACACATACACTATATGCTGTTTATGAAATTTAGTATGGTGATTGTTTTTCATCAAATTATCCTAAGTGGGACTATGCCACATCAGTGCCATATATGATACTGTTAATCATATCAGTAAAATTAATGAATCATATATAACAATTTTACGAAAATCACACTTTATGCTAAAATCAATAGATAAAGTAAATAAGATAAAGTTGATGTTTGATCATGATACATACAAAGTTCGAATTGAATTTGAAAAAAATCGATTAAAATTGTATTTAGTTGAGATATTAACATGAAGATTTTAGGATATGGTCCATAATTTTTTTATTTAAAGCACATAATATTCTTAAATTAATACCTCATATATTGACATATTTTATATATACTCACTAAATTTTACGATCAACTTCGTATTTTTCTCAAACACAAATATCACATTTCCATTGGAGAAAATTATTACGACTTGAAAGTTTCCATAATTTAAATATTTGCGTAAATTAATAACATTTGGAACACTTATCGTGCCCATCTACACACACACATATATATATCTTAACAGGTAGTGCACTTAATTATGATACTCTATAATGTATATATGGGCATATGATGTACTTTTGTCGCATAAGATTAAATAATAATAATAATAACAATAATAATGTCCTTGAGCAATGCATAAGATAGTACTCACATGCGAATGTGTAGTGCGGGGACCTATCCGAGCAGTTACGTGGCGTCCATAATCTCCTAGCAGTGTAATATACATTCCTGGAACCGAAGGCACGGCCGAGATGCGCTCGCGGATAGGGAAATATTGCGTGTCGAGATCGGCCCCGATTAATATTAATTTCGAAGCGAAAATCTAGATCCTACTAAGTGAGAATGATTTTTGGACTGGGAGGGGCCAATAATGGAACACTGAGGAGAACAGCATGGTCCCCCCAGACAATGTGCGTGGGAGGTGTCCCATAACAGATGTGATAAACTATTAATCTATTGTTTTGTTGTCTCGAAATTAAAATTATAATAATAATAATAATTATTATTATTATAATTTTTGGGGGAATCAAGTGTCCTATTTGTTCTTAGATTTATAATTTAACACCTCTCTTTACCGTCGCATAAGAACGCCGTCCCATTGGCCCCGCCTTCCACGTTTTTCTCGATATCTGTCGCCTTAAGATTTGGAAACTCATCCGATCTTGACCAACTCATGTTACGGTTGAATGAACCCGTTAAAAATAAAACTGTCCTAATCGGTCGTATTTATTTTGATGGCCACGAACGATAAGCCATGTAATTAAATTTTTTAAAATTGACTCAGCGACTCGAATAATTATTCGGATAATAAATAAAGATTATGTGGCGCCCATGTGCCTTACTTTTCCTTGGAATAATACTTTTTTTTTCCTTCTCCGAATCATCAGCTTTCCATGTGGATCCGGGTTTGAGTGAGGTTAATTCACTTAAAATTAAAATTAGGTTATTTTTAAATTTTTTTTATTTACATGATTATCGAGGGGCAAATGGGTGGAAATAATTGAGCTGGATGCATGAATGTTTAATAATTAAAATCACATAGCCAGATGTTTACCCCATTTTGACAGGTTCAGCCAATCCAACTTTTTCTCTTCCAATTACTTTCCATTTCCCACTTCTCCTCCCTTCACCATCCCAGCTTACCTTCCACCTCACCGACCCCTCCTCGCACTCTCTCTCTCTCTCTGTGTGATGCCATAGCCACCACCTCCGACCTGTACTCGGTATACAGAGAGCATCATTATCCTCTGACGAACCCGGAGAAGCGAAAAGGGATTGGAAAACGTCGGTAGTAGTCCGTCAGTGTTGCCTGAGAGAAGCGGATAACTGAGGACATCAGATCATGAAGATACAGTGTGATGTGTGCGGCAAGGACGAGGCGGCGGTGTTCTGCACGGCGGATGAGGCGGCCCTCTGCGGGGGCTGCGACTACCGCGTCCACCACGCGAACAAGCTCGCCTCCAAGCACCAGCGCTTCTGCTTCCTCTCGCCTTCCTCCAAGGACTTCCCCCTCTGCGATGTCTGCCAGGTCTCCTCCTCCTCCTCCTCCTCCTCCTCCTTTCGAATTTTGGGTCTTCATCTGTTCTTGAAATGATTTGTGGGGTTTCCCCCCTTTTTTGGTTGTTCAATAAACAGGAGAAAAGAGCTTTCTTGTTCTGTCAGCAGGACAGAGCAATCCTCTGCAGGGACTGTGACGTCCCGATCCACACCGCCAACGAGCACACTCAGAAGCACAACCGCTTCCTCCTCACCGGCGTCAAGCTCTCCGCCGCTTCAGCCCTCTACACCCCTGCAGCGAAGCCTTCTGCCTCAGTTGGCTTCGACACGGTCCCCGACGTCCGGACAGAGGCATCTTCGGTCAAGAAGCCGCCTGTCTTGGCCTCTTCTTCTTCCCAGCAGGTGCCGTTGCCCCCAAAATCCACGAACACAGCCGCTTCTGTGGCTTCCTCAGCAGAGATCCCAAGCAACATAGAAGGGAACAGCAACAACTCGGTCTCGGTGGAGGCCAATCCGGGGAACGGCGTCACGAGCAGCATATCGGAGTATCTGATCGAGANACGAGCAGCATATCGGAGTATCTGATCGAGACGCTCCCCGGGTGGCACTTTGAGGACTTTCTCGACTCCTGCTCCGCTTCCTTTGGTTTCTGTAAGGTTTGCATGGACCCATCATCTCCTTTGCACTTTAACATGAAAAGTGCGGTCTTTCAGACAAATCTCTTCCGAAAAATCGTATCTTTCTGATAGTTGATGAAGCTGGGCCTGTAAACTTTCCATCGTTCTGATTGCAGAGTGGTGATGATCATGATGGGTTGTTGCCTTCGGTAGATGGTGATGACATGATGAACAGCCCCCTGGCTTCAGAAAATCTTGGAATCTGGGTTCCCCAAGCTCCAGAACCCATCTCTTTTGCTGCTACCGATCACCTGTCCTCAGGAGCCACCAATGGACTCAAGGAGGCAGCAATCACCAGACAGCCAGTCACCATGAAACACAGCAACAGAAACAAGAGATGGAGCGATGACATTTTTGCGGTTCCCCAAATCAGTCCTCCTTCATTTGGGTTGAAGAGATCCAGACATTTTCGTTAGAGGACGCACCACAAACAATGCTCATGTTTCTGCTGACATACGGCCTTCCCTTTTCTTAGTTCTCTGATTGCTCCTCTTCAGCCCTTCTTGTTGCTTATCTGGTTCTTCTGTAGATCAGATCTCATGATTTGGTCTCCTCTCCGATCATAATGCTGTGTACTGTAAAGAACTTTCCGCAAGTGCCAATCGACGGGACTTGCATCATATTGCAAGAGATTTTGTGGCTCTTCCATCCTCAATGTCCTGTTTGCTTCAGCTTCGAAAGCTCCATTTTGGGAAAGTTTCAGGACATGACAGCAGAAACAAAACATGGGGTTGTGAAAAGATGATTGTTCCGAGAAATGACAGTTAAAAGTGAACAATTCACCAAAATTTCCGTATTTAGCTGGGAGACATGTTTCATTTTGAAGCACGAGATGTATGGCATTCGAGAGTCCACTGAATGAGTGCATTATAGCCTCTCGCTTGCCCTTGTAAGGGGCTTGTACACTTTCTCGAGTAGGACAATAGTGATGGACATTGGATGAGCCAATGCAATGGCCACCGACCGAGGAAAACCAAAGGAAGAGAAAGATATCGAAGACCTGATACATCGAAATTTGCTAAACAGAAGGGGATTCACTTTAGGTCACTAAGCAGGGAGGTTCACGATCCGACTCCATGGTAGATACATCACATCTGAGCGTGATATAATGCATTTTTTGTTAGCGCCAGGTTGGATCAAGAGGAGGATGATTCTGAACCATGAAAAGAATCCCGAAGAACCCAATGGTCTTACAGTTGGGAGCAGGACTTCCATCACAGGTAGTTTCCAGTTTCAAGATTGGCCGGTTTTACAGTTCGGGTCCCTAGTTCGATCGGGTGGTTGCTTTCGTACTTGGAAAACCACCCGGGAATCACTTTGGGCCCTAAAGGTGCATAGAGTCACACATATTGGCATAGGTATGCACTGAGAGATTGCATCGAAGATCCTTAGGACCACTTGCTCTGACATACACAACAGGCTTAATCAATCCTAACTAATGACTAAGTCAGCTTCCCTCAATTATAAGATCCACACAAGCGCCTCAAGTTCTTGGGGTCCGGCTACTGCTACTTTTCCTACGAGCATTTTGCTAAATATGGGAACTCTCTGAATAAATATTGACCGTACGGCACAGATTCACTTACTCCTGTGGATAAGACTGAAGTTATACCATCGTTCATAGTTTTGGTTTCTAGAATACCCGGATGCCGAAGGGTTGGAAGAGAAGGAAACCGAAATCCGACCACATTTATGAGGACGACCTTCCTTATGTAGAGCAAAAGGAATGTTGTCTGGTCATTGTCACAGCGAACTGTCATAAAAGAATACACAGCAAGTGATGCCGGGCCGGAGCCACCGGTCATCATCACAATAACTTCAATCTGACTCTTGACACGGAAGTGACACTGATGGCAGTGAATTACCTGGTGCATATGCAAGGAAGTGAAACACTTTGGATGGTTGTCAATACGGATTCTCATGAATGTGAGCCGGATCAGATTTACGTCATTCGACCCAGGAGGAATCAGTCCAACGAAAACGCATGGAGAAAACGTCTGCCACAGCTAATCAACAGATATCATCCGAGTTTGGTGGAAGCCGGCACCCTGGTTTATTTTCCGTGCAAGATAAATAGAACAGAGAGATTAACCACAGCTTCCGGATAGGCGATAGGCTTCACTAGAGTCACTTCCGAGTCAATAGCGACAAGCTCAAAAGATTTGTTTCAAACTCATAGTTGCAAGCTCGGAATTACCACGATGAAGGCATTGATTGCTTCCCAGTCGCATTCGAACATCCTAGATTCAATACAAGTCAAGATCACGAAGTTGAAAAGTGTGAGTTCAAGGGCATAGTCACAAGCTCGAAATTTCCAAGACAACGATGTCAATTCAACTCTCACCCTTCGTCCTACACCCTTAGAATCTTCAGATCATACAGTAGAGCAAATGCCTCCAAACTTAGGAAATTAATCATGGCCTATGAGGCTTCGAACTTGGGTTCATGGGCCCGATGTGAGCGAAGGCTTTCTTGATGGGCTATGGGGCTATATCCTTGAGTCTCAGTTAATCCATTTTTTTGCCCTTAGGGTGCGTGATCCTGTAGCAAGAAACTATTACTAATCCAGTTTCGAGACAAGTCAGCCTCTAAGACTCGAATCCGAGAGTTTGTTCAATGGGAAGAAGAGTCGAACTATAAAAAATGTTAGTTAATTTTGAGTGGGTTCTTAATTAGACCAGGTTAGCCGTTCTGAGCTGAGCACTGGCAAGCTCAAGCTCAAGGCTACACCTGCTCCTATCTATGGCTGCAGTAACATGTCTGGGTAGAGAACAAAAGTTACTGGTCGAAATCCTGATTTACTGGCGTTATTGACTTCGTTCTGACCTCGTAGGTCCGTTCATCTTTGGGGACTACGTTCAAACGAGGAACTTCCAATGGTTTGAGGGCGGAACTTACTCCTCGAATCAATCTCTTAATCTTAGTTCTGATCGTTGTGATTTTACAATTGAAGTGGAGGCGGGAAAGGGTGTTCGAGGTAATAGATAATAAGAGCTATCCAATTTCTGGATTAGTTAGAAACATGAAACTAGCAATGAGTTGACCATGGATTGATATATATAGATCATGCAATGAAGAAAGATCACAGCATTAATATCAGTCATGATAATTAAGTCTACACCATGTGCCACACATGTCTAGTTAATATACTCGAACATTTATAGAGAAGATCACAGATTTGAGTACACAGCACTGAGAGTTCACGCAGCCAGCTAGATGATACAAAGGGGAAGAGCCTGGAGATATTAAACTTACTGATCGAGCAAGGGATAGGTGGTGATATCTGATAAATCTCCACTGCATTGAATCGCAGCCGGGCTACGGTTGAACTGTAGGGCAAGCTCACGATGACCTCTTGATCTGCTCGGGTAACTGATCATGTAATTCGGATCAATGATGCAGCCGCTGTAGACTAGACCACGGTGTGGCTCATCATCTCCAGCTTCCTTATTAATGAAAGTTGACGAACAGAAAAGGATAAGAACACCATACTGGAAAACTAACCCGATCAACTGTTTTCTTTAACTGCTACAGCTTCGAAGAAGCCGACTTAGACTATAGAGTATTGCGACGTGATGGATCAAAAGCTAGGGATACGCATAATATGGGGCTTACTATGCTGATGTTTTCCAAGTGTTGAACGAGCCTTCTGTTGATGAGCTCAGCATTCCTTCTCTGAATATATATGTATATATGAAAGGGCAGTGAGACAGTTCGAGGAACAACATAGAATGAAACAATTGTACAATCAAAGGTTGCCGTCTGACCTTCTTGTTGCTTTTGTCAATTTCACTGGAGAGGACCTTCATCTGCATTTACCCCGAAAAACGAAAAACATACGGCTAATTCGTTAGTTGTATGTTCAGTGGACACATTCTGTGCAGTGCAAGAACAGCAAAAGATGTGGCAGCTACAAAATACTGGTAAGCTGCGGTCTTTGCTCCAATTGATGAGTGGAGGTCCTGCAAATTATCGTATATTCCCATTGTACATGAAGAGAAGAAGCTAAGTTCATCAATTTAGCACCTGCATCTAACGAATGGCCCCGCTAAATCTTTTATAACTGTATCGTATCAGCAGCATCAGCGCTCACAGTAAAGTACACAATGCCACACATCTAATCTAACTGACGAGAAAAATAAGTCTGATAAATGTACTCATCCTTAATTATGTCGTCGAGCTGCACTTATTTGGGAAGTCTAAATCGATTTTCATTCTAGAAATACGCCTGCTCAGTTGATTCAAACCTTCCGTTCGCGAATGACTTGCAAAGCATCCCTTATTTCTTGCTCAAGACCGCACAGCTCTCCCATGCAGAGGTTGTCCAGCCCTTCTCCGAGCCTCCTCCGACTGTCCTTCCCCGACAGCAACCAACGTTCGAGAATTACAAACTATCCCAGTGACACTTTTTAACAGAAAATGTAAAACGAAAAAAAAAGAAGGTAGCCTACTTGATCTGTAGGCGGAGCTCACTGTTAATCTCTTTGAGCTTCCTCAGTTCATCTTCCATGGCCTGGCACGCACAGCTCGGACAAGAAATTTAATGATTTACGAAATTAAAAAAAAAACCGTGCCACTAAATCTAAGCTAAGTTTACTGATCTACCTCGTAGTGGGAGCTCCAGACGTCAACACCTAGGGTTTTCTGGTACTCGTCGATCATCTCCTTGGTCCTTCAAGAAAGCCAGAGGAAGAAGGTCAAGTTAACATACAGTCGACGACCTAGGGTTTTGCAAGCCAAGCACTTGTCAACGTACGTGGTGGTGGGGCTGATGTACTCGTGGAGCTTGTTGTTGCAGGAGATCATGATGAGAGAGACCTTGGCGTCGCAGAGAACGGTGAGCTCCCTCGCCTTCTTGAAGAGCCCGTTCCGCCTCTTCGAGTAGGTGACCTGCCGGTTGGTCGAGTTCTCGATCGGCTTGATCTGAATCTTCCCCCTCGTCATCTCTGCGGTTACTTCCTTGACGATGTTGCGACTAGGGTTTTCCGTCTTCTCCCTGATGTGATTGTTTGAGGGGATGAAGAAGATGATGAGGAAGGGGAAGAGTGGATTTTAATACAGAGGTTAGGAAGTTGGGAGTTGCCAAACAGGGAAAGGAGGCAAGTTCTACCACAAACCAGTCCAATAGTTGTCGTAAACCAAACTGTTCCCATTCAATTTCAAATTAACCAAAATATATATTTTTTAAGTAAGTGGATTTCAATTCTCTCCCATCACTACCGAACATCCCACAAATCAACGTATTTAATATAAGCACGTATATAGATAATATCACTTGATGAAGAAATTAGACTCACAATCTTATGAACTTTTCATGAAGTACACGTACACGTGATTAACTGGATATAACTCAAATGATGATTATATTGAAATATACAATCTTATATTAATCAAATAAAGAAAATGTTGTAATTTTATTTAAAAAAATTGATTACTATCATCTATTAATTGAATTTTTAGGTAAAAATAAATCTGATTTTTTATGAATTTAATAGATTAAAATGAAAGTATGATGAGAGATTTTTTTGATAGGAGAATTTTGACTAATAAATGATAAATTTAACTCGAATTTGTATTAATTAAATTTTAATAAACTTTAGCAACCATTCATCCTACTCAATGTCTTGAACTTTTACACCATATTCAAACCAAGAAAAGAGAGACCATATTTGTTCTTATATTGAACTTATACAGTCAAATGTCCCATTTAAAAACTTTTATAGTAGCTCCAGTTGTTCAAATCACAGGATTTTTCCGATCGTATTGGTGGTGGAAATCCATGGAAGTGTCTGTAGGTCGAAAGATGGAGCCCTCGTTTTCTTCTTTTTCATCTTGAGGGGGAAGTGAGATACATAAACATGGAAAGATTCGAGGAGGCTAACGTTGTTTTGAGTCCCGAAGCTGTCATCTGACGGACCCTCGGCCCCTATCAAATGTCTAGTCGTCAATTTTTTTGCAGACATCTATCTGATGGCAAAGAAAAAGGGTCTAATCATCGATTTCCAAAGACCCGCCCACCATAGCCCTCCTCCTAGCTGTGAGATATGCAGGAGATGTGATGTGTATAGAACGGCGTCGTAGGCCTCTCTTCATGTCGTACGTCCTCTCACCGATTGTGGGTCCCCTTTTATCTATATCGGTCTATTAAAAATAATAATAAAAGATTTATAATTATAGATGGTCCAAAACTTTAATTAAGAGCCATGTACCATCTTTAGTTTACACGGACAGGCGATATGGAAGGAAAAAGGCTGTCTCGCACATGCTGAAAGTACTAATCAATCAACAATCCTTACTGTTTAATCGACAGGACATTCAAACATTATCGTAGAAAACCATGCATGAGTCTGTTGAAACACACCGAGAGCCCACGCTCACACACACACAGAGACAATATAAGATGGGGTTGTCGAGAAACCTCGACCATGTTTAATCAGTTGAACAAGGGATAGGTCATGATCTCCGATGCATCTCCGCCGCACAGAGCAGGAGGGGGCCTATGGCTGTAGCGAAGATCGAACATGTGAGCTCCTCCACCCGGGTACCCGACCACGTAAGCCGGGTCGATGCCCGATCCATTGTCGACTACACCGTAATGCGGATCGTCCTCTCTAGCCTCCTTGCAGATGAGAAGGGATGCTTGTCAGTTAAAGCTATGTGAAAAAAATGCTGGGGAGAAGCGGTCTCGGGTGTCTTTCGGAATGAATCGCTTACATATTCTTGGAGGAGTCTTCTGTTTATTTCTTTGGCGTTCCTCTTCTGCATTGCACCAGCACAACAAGCAAACAGGACATGCCACATGGAGTTCGATTCGAGAAGACATGACAGATCAAAGAGCAATGACATGTTTTACAAAGGATTAAAAAAAAAAGAAAGAAGCATAGCTAACCTTCTTCTTGGTCGTCTCGATTTGGTTGGAGATGACCTTTATCTATCTACCCGGAAAAATGAACAGGGCGGTTAGTAGGATTATGTATGCAGCCGACTCTTCTCTATATCTTTTGAAAACACATTAGACAAACTGAGCAGCTAATTAACAGTAACAATCCCGATCCAACAAGCACATGTAACCCTACCAAATGCTCATCGGCATACTGTCGATATATAACGATCCTTTCCATTGTGTTATCCTATGGGCTGCAATGGATCATGGTATTTGCATCTTATTCGATCCAACACACAAAACAAAAAATTCTAAGCAATAAACTAATGATGGTATTTATGTGTCTGAATCTTCGAGGAATGTTCGAGTTAACCTTTCGTTCACGGATAGCGGCTGAAGCATCTTCCATCTCAAGCTCGAGATCCCGCAGCTCCTTGAAAGTCATGTTGTTCAAGCCTTCGCCCAGCCTCCTCTTACTGTTCTCTAGGCAGAAAAATTAACAAATCGTGAGAAGAAAATAGAACAATGTAACCTCCACAGCATCACGTAATTCAAAAAAATCTCATATCTCCTCCGCCGACGCTGTAATACGAGACATACACGCTCTGTCGGGAAATACTCATGCGGCCAGATCGATGCGTATCTAATCAGTACTGATATTAAGGGTAACAATAACCATAGGAGTCACCGAACACTAAATTACCTGATTTCTAAGCGGAGATCTCTGTTCATCTCTTTGAGCCTCCTCAGGTTCTCCTCCATAGCCTGCCCATTTTTTATTATTACTACTCTTGTTATAATAATTACATTAATAATTCCTGAAATTTAAAAGAGAGTACCTTTTCCGGATCTAATAAGCGTATTGATTTTACCTCATATTGGGAGTTCCACAGATCAACACCTTGTGTTTTCTGGTACTCATCGATCACTTCCTTTAAGCTGGATAAAGCGGCGTAAACAGAGAGATTTTCAGCGATCGGTCTATCGAACCGTGAGTCGATCCGGACTCTTGAGCTGAGGACGAGACAGTTAGAGATCAGGAACAACGTACGAGGTGTTTGGGCTTATGTACTCATGGAGCCGGTTGGTGCTGGAGATCATGGTGATGGAGACCTTGGCGTCGCACAGGACGGAGAGCTCCTCGGCCTTCTTGAAGAGGCCGTGGCGCCTCTTCGAGTAGGTGACCTGCCGGTTGGTCATGTTCTCAATCAGCTTGATCTGAATCTTCCCTCTCGCCATCGATCTCCTACAGCTGGGTGTCCTCCTCCTCCTCCTCCTCTCACCTATGCTAGCTGGGTGTTAGGGTTAGGGTTTCTTTACCAGATGGTGGTGGAGTTCCAATGTGGAACCGATGTGAAGTTGGGATCTCAATTTTTCTTTCTCCTTCTTTTTCTTCTTTTATATATATATATATATATATATATAATATCTCTCTCCATTCATTATAATTTTATATTTTAATCTTAATAACAAAAACTCTAGAACTTTAGCCGATACATTGGATTAGATAAGACTCATTGAATTTTCGGATATCTGCCCATACACAGCTATATGAGTAATTAAAAGGGGAAGTTGGGGTTGCTATAAAAGGAAAGGGGGCATGCCTGAAGAAGAAAAGGTGGCGAAGAAGAATGACAAGAAATGGAAGGTGGAAATGCATGTACTGTGCCTATTCCATACGGCCTAACTCCTATACGACAACGTGCGGTTCGGAGTCCGAGTTTTGACTGATTTTGACTGCGTCTTTGTCGGGGTAGGCAGCTGCTAACGGCGGATGGCAACGGGGACTTTCCAATTCCCGTTATAAGTATTATGGCTCCTTTTTGCTTGCCGTGATTAACTTCAAGTTCAAGAAAAATGAATCTGTTATATACTGAAATCACAGTTGACTTGAGATCGGGGGATCCTTCACTCTAATTCTCGTCCACGAAGTGGAGTTCCAGGATAAGTTACAAGTTCTCTCACCCATCCGACGTGCTCGGTCAACGTGTACACGTGTATGCATCCGCTCATTTTCGCATCATGAGCCATCCCGGTGAAGCTCAGTAAGACCAGCGCCCCGAGAAGAGACCATATGTAGACATTAGATATCGGCCGAGCCATGTTGGTTATCGATCTGCTTTCCTCTGGCGACCAACCCCTTCGTGGGCATAATAACGGACCAGTTTCTTGCTTCCACCCATTATTTGAGCCATTCACCGACCAACAAAAGCCCAGAAGGCAATCGGATGGACCCATAAGAGCCTTGTTCCTGGGCCAATATGATTTGCATTGTTCATCTTCCATGTGTGATCTCTTTCGTAGAAATCTAATAAATTTTGGACAATTTATACTAAGAGATTGAGGATAGAACTCTTATAATTATATGCTCCTTTTTTTTCCTGTTAAAATCGCTGCCCATTTTTTCACCTCGGGTTATCTGATGACAATATCGGAGACAGCCTTCTCCCTCTTGACCTTGTACTGATATGTGTGGGATTTGATCTATAGCATATTCATATGTAATCCTCGGACACGTCATTATGCATCAAGGTTCCAAACCTTCTCTGGCTTTCCGGGTCGTCGTGTGTGTATTTGCCGCATGTGATCGGATGAGAGTCGATGCATTTCCTCGACCTGCTCGAGCTCTTCAACTGTACGCTCACTGTGCACATGCCAGACCAACCCTTATGAGTAAATTAATCAAAACGACCGAAGGCCATGAAAAATAGTTTTCTCGAAGTGGACCGCCACGCACCAATCGAGATACCGTGGCACATCAGCATCATCCGAAGCAAACATTTTTACTATTTCAATTTCTTTTTCTTTTTTCTTTTTGCAAAGTAAAAGATGACATATATTAAGATGAAACTGTAGATGAAGGTTGAGAAATACAAAGACCAATAGACCAACCGTGTCAGCCTACAATTTCGAAATCGATTATTACTAATGAAAGGGATAAATAGTAGTAGAAGTGTTAGCGTGGACATGATGACGGCGTCACATTTTGCCAACATGTCAGCTTACGTGTTCGATGTTATTGAGTGGACATGTGGATGAAATTTAACACCTTCATATCAATATTGATGGAATGGACTTCAATGTGTAACAAAGATTAACATATAGGATTTGTTCGACTACTTTAAAACTTATAAGATTTACTTATCAAAATTTCAAAATACGTACGACTTCAACATCCTTTTCTTATTAGTAAGCCGTCTGGATAAGTGTGTATAGTTGAGCCTCTTAACCTCGTTGGTTAATTTATTCTGTTAATTAGTTATGCATGGATTTATACACATAAGACGTTTCAGTGAGCGCAGCAGCGTTCAAGCTCCTCATCAAGTGGATGTTGAAGATGCACTGCACTATACTATATAGGTGTATCCATGTCATTAATTAGCTGGGATTTTCTTTTCTATGTTCGATGTTTGTCTGATATTCTGAAACTGAATAGGTCAAAGTAGTCTTAGATTTGAGCATTATATAGTCAAATATCGTGGGGTAATATACTTACTGGGATTGACACGTCCTGGCAAGACGATGAAACAAATATAATTTTGAGAATTTGGACAAACGATGAACGTGAAAGAAAGGAAACAAGCAAAATTTGACGTAGGATCATGTCATCTTACGCATTTACTCTCTCTCCCTCTCTCTGTGCATGAATTCTACCAGTATCGACTCGAGTGTCGAACGGCCAAGCTTGACTCTCAACTCCGGCTTGACTTTCTTGTCCTGTGCAGGCTTTAGGTAATAAGGTCCAGGTGCCAGTCACGCGATCTCGAGATACTCTCCTTGGACTGTCATGCCTCTTCCAGTGAAGAAACGGTATCAATGATATCGAAGATCATACTCATGAATGCAAACCGCATTACAATATATATATTTGGATTTGGGACGAATGGATTGACTAAGTGATAATTATTACATCCTTGGGTATGGCAATTTGACGTGTTGCCCACTATGACATATCTTTTGACACAAACAAATTGTCGGGGATTCAGTCGGAAAATGATGGGGAATCATGAAAGCGACCAGTTAGGAATCTTCTCCCTTACCCCTTTAATTAGAGAGGATCAGGAGGAGAAGGAAGAAAGAAGAGATATCTTTTTTTCTTCTTCCTTTTTCCCATCTTCCAAAAGCATTCTTCTGCTTTAAGATTCCATTATCATCTCAAGCTCATGACTCTTGGGGTACTCTATTCTGTGGTAATGGGCAACTAATTGCTAATACATTTTCACTGCGGCCCCATTCCTGCGATCTTTATGTCTAGGGTTTGGTGCGATGGGGGACTTTGTCCCTCCGGTGAATGCTGACGTATAAAGCGGATATAGCTAATGAAACGGGGAAGGATCGATCGAGATGGGGCTGCCCTATTCGTGATATGAAGGATCTCTCCATCAGAGCCTCTTCAAGCCAAATTTGGCCTTGATCGGTGTGGTGAAAGTGCCCGGTGATGCTTAACACAAGCCATTTTCAGGGACTTAATTCCACGGGTTCGATGCACGCATTGACAAGTCATTNGCTTAACACAAGCCATTTTCAGGGACTTAATTTCACGGGCTCGATGCACGCATTGAGAAGTCATTTTCAGCTTCCAGTTGATCCATACATTGAAAGTTGGTCAGTAAGTCGGTTTAGTACTTTGTTAATGTATACCTGCATTGTGCCTAACTGATTTTAGCTTATCCCGAACTCGTAACATCCGCACAATACGACAAATTGAGTGCGGTTTATCCGATTTTGAGGTTCCTTAAAAGTTAATGCGAGGCTACTTTGATATGTTGGTTCCATCTTTCACAAGAAGTGGTGACAGGTCCTTGTGTCACTTCACTTGGATCGCATCATGAGGAACGAAATCTTCAGTCAAGAAAGCGTAAAATGTCCCATCAACCCCCATGATTACAGAGCATCGATTGTTGGGTGCATGCATGAGATCAATCAAACCCTAATCCCCTTTTCCTTCTCCTCTTTATTATTGCGAGTTTAGATGAGTCCACACGCAAAATTGCAAGGAGAACCGCACGGGGCCCCTCGCATCGATTGTCGATCAAATTAATTGGTAGGGCAAAGCGAGCGAGGAAAAGAGCAATTAATGCACATACAGCATGTGGAGAAAGCAACATTTTTCTCCACCAAATGCATCTGTCTCAGCTCTCATGTCCTTTTCTGATATGACCAAAAGGTGTCGAGCGAAAGGGAAGATGGTGGCCGAGAAGAGGATAGATCGATGGCGCATAGTGCCTTCGTTTTCTTGATACCAATCTATAGAGCTTGGAAAGAGCCAACCAGCCTAAAGCTAAGAAGGTCTTTCCAACGACGAGAGGGACATGCACGGGGGTTTCCACACCAATTCGGAAACATACAATATCAACGATCCAATAATATTATGAGGTGGATGATCAAAGAGGCGGGCCCATAACACGGTTTATTAGTTAGCAATAACTTCACACTTCAATTTTTGAACCATTTTATATATAGTTAATAAGATGGCTCATAAGCTAGCCAAATGATTCCGATGACTCTAACCGTATCCACACCGAACCGTCTAATGACTGCGTCATAGAATTCTGCATTTAATATTGTTGGACAACTCAATCTGGATGAAGGGCTACCAGGCATGGGAGGCTTCTGTAGAAGATTTCCCCACATGCAGCAACACGTCGAATGCTACGGTTGCCTGCAAGGTTAACTAATGCGAAACGACGAAGCGGGATTCGACCAAGAGCAAGCAAACTGTCGTTGCCCGGAAAAGGACAACCGGCCAGGTGTACGGACGCTGGACCAACCACCGTCACCCACCGCACCACGTGCTCTTGGCCGGGGGCGCATGTGCTCGTGTTGGTGTCGCGGCACTGAAAGTATAAAAACCAATCCAGTCACAAATCAACTGACACTTTCATAATCTACCATTTATTTACAGCCCAGATTTCACAAGGAAAAATTATCAAAGTAAGCGAGGGTAAAACACACGGTACAACGGCTGTCCTATCTAACATAAAGTTTAATGTTAACTCTCATCGAGTCAGTAATTTATGTTGCGTTCATTCTGCTAATTCTTTCGTTCACAAGGTATCACATGTGACTGAAGAATACATGATTGAAAACCAGGATCAACATATTATTTACAGTCGCCGATTACCACTTGCGTTCAAGTTAAAAAGTAGTACGAACTTTTATATATATATAATTTAAAAATAGGAGACAAGGCATCATCCACAATGCAAGGGTTAGAGAGATCCTCCCGTGCGCACAAAATCAATTCGAGCTGTCAGAGATGTACTCATTCAATCGAGTCCAGACCCAAAGTGCCATTTTTCTTTGATTTATCATCGAGATCCCAACTGGACTGGTCGGTCTTGTTCCCGACCGGTTCATGCCGGCCGGGTCAGTCTCTGACCCACCAAATCCACTCAAATCCCTCTTTTCCCACGAATTTTTTTTTAAAAAAATTAATTTAAATAAGTTATATATACGGATCCAACGCCACAAAGCATTGTTGTCGGATAAAAAAGCCGTTCGAGTATACATTAGAATATGTCATACGAAATAATTAAGATAAAATAATATATCACAAACATAAATTGGTCCGTATTATTGATCACATTTTTTAGATACGAATTGATTTATACCGATAAAATAAAAAGAAGTAATGTTACAAATATCCATATTAATCAATCGTCGACCTTCCAGAAATATCTTGAATGTCTTTCTCAGTGTGCGTTTTCGGGTACGCTTTCCCACCATTCCTTGTTCCCGATAATATTTTCAATATATTTTATATCTTTAATAAATATGTTCTCATTTAAAAGAGAGAAACATATCCATGACTAAATTTCTTATTGTCTTGTGTTCGACTTCTTTCTGACTCATTTTTTTTGTATCATTATGTTCTTTTAGATCATTCTGCTGATAGGTTATTAGCGTCATTATGAGCTAACGTATTTTCTCTCATGTCCTCAAACAAAGTGGAATAACTTAACCACAAGTCGGGCTAAATTTCTCTTTCGTACTCGGCATTACTAATCTCGGGCCTAGTGAGACGTGAGTCCACAACGTGTAACGACTCTAATATCATACCAAATTTTTACTGGATTTATAAAATAACTTGTCGACATCTAATTCCATAAAGTTCAACTATCCGGTTATTGGTAGCCAGTTTCTTAAGTTTCAAGGCTATTTCTTCTGAGTGTCAAATGTGAGATTCATTTCTCAACAAAATGTACTCACAAAATATAAAAATAATGATGTAAACATATAGTGTCATATTTTCTCAGGGAAATCTCCTAGAAAAAATATAATATTTTCTAAAATTCTTTAAAATATACGTAATCTTCAATATTTGCCTATTTATCCATGATATTCAATGGTTTATTTATAAAATAACACGAGTATTAATGGTGCTATTTTTTTCGTTAATCATTAATGTGATGGTGATAATTTATCATATTTTTCATATATGACACTCCTTATAAACGATCACTTATCAAAGTGGTGTGACGGAAAATATTAACTCTACTAGTATTCATAATATTTTGTGAAAAAAAAGTAAATATTATGTATATTTNAAGATCGTGTGTATTTTATGCAAAATAAGCCAATGTCATGATTTTCAGACCATTTTCCCTATTATCTATTCAAGTCCTTTTTAATTTTTAGAATTTTTTATGATCATATCACTCTAAGCTCTAGAAAGTGGAAATGAGAAAGACAGGAATATAGGGGGAAAATCTCGAAAACATGAACTGAACTATGATCTTTTAATCTCAAATCCAGCGGTGGGGAAAAAATCATTATTTATTTTTGGGAATTAATCGATGGAATGATGATGGTCTCAATTGAGTGGCAGCAGCCTGTCCCTTAAAGTGAAGGAGGAGATTTCAGAGCACGACCCACGACATGAGCAATAGGCTTTTTACGAGTGGGAAGCCTTAATTAGTACACAACCACTATGCACCCTTCTCCTTTCCCTTGTTTCCATTCAACATTATTAAAGAATTTGTCGTGTCTCAATTCGATCAATTTAAATACCATAGCCAATCTATAACGTGAGTCGTTAACGGGTAAACAACGCCATATTGTACACCCTACAAGAAGTAAGGTTAACGGAGTTATTATGACATAACAGTTCTCTGATGTTATAATTTAATGTCTTCAGTAAAGATTTGAACTCGGGGCACCGATCAGTGAACCAGCAAGAGAAGTGCAAGCTCCATGCAAGCAATTTGATCCTCGATGGAAAATCCAACTTCTAAGCAAATAACATTAGAAAGGGTAAAAAAAAGTGTTTTTAGATCAATGATTAAGATAATACAATTAGATAATGCTTGGGTAGATGTCAATTAAGATATTGAATGCATCAATTAAGTTGATTCAATGGCTCTTTTTAATATATAAAATATCATGTTCGAAATGTTGAGAATGAATAATAATAATAACAAATACATGTTCGGGTAACCTCACTCCTTAATAGTAAGTTCTTTCTCACAACCATGTTAGTTATAATCTATTATAGTTTCGGAGGCACACGATAATTATTGTTCAGATGACAAATTTTTCGATTATAAAGATGATTAAGTGACCTAATAAGAAACATGAGAAAAATAATAANTGTAATTATATAGATTTTTCCCATGTAGACAACTCTTTTTTTCTAGATATATAATATAATTTAGGGTAGCATGAATGATGGTTAAGGTGTGTACTTCTTCTCCTCTTTATCCATCAACGGTGGACATTTAATCTCATACCTGCTCATTTAAAGCACATTGCTTTATAAAGGCATATATAATATATTTTTTTAAAAAAAAGAAAATACAAATAATATGATATCATCAAATAATTTGTTGGACCCTAGTTAGTGTCAGTAGAGTCTAGCCTACCCTGTGAAAGTATAGGACTTTTTCAGTATAAATTTTTTTTCATNTAAATATTGAAGATCGTGTGTATTTTATGCAAAATAAGCCAATGTCATGATTTTCAGACCATTTTCCCTATTATCTATTCAAGTCCTTTTTAATTTTTAGAATTTTTTATGATCATATCACTCTAAGCTCTAGAAAGTGGAAATGAGAAAGACAGGAATATAGGGGGAAAATCTCGAAAACATGAACTGAACTATGATCTTTTAATCTCAAATCCAGCGGTGGGGAAAAAATCATTATTTATTTTTGGGAATTAATCGATGGAATGATGATGGTCTCAATTGAGTGGCAGCAGCCTGTCCCTTAAAGTGAAGGAGGAGATTTCAGAGCACGACCCACGACATGAGCAATAGGCTTTTACGAGTGGGAAGCCTTAATTAGTACACAGCCACTATGCACCCTTCTCCTTTCCCTTGTTTCCATTCAACATTATTAAAGAATTTGTCGTGACTCAATTCTCAATTCGATTGATTTAAATACCAGAGTCAATCTATAACGTGAGTCATTAACAGGTAAACAACGTCGTATTGTACACCCTACAGGAAGTAAGGTTAACGGAATTATTATAACATAATATCTCGCTGATATTACCATTTAATGTCTTTGGTAAAGATTTGAACTCGGGGCACCGATCGGTGAACCGGCAGGAGGAGTGCAAGCTCCATGCAAGTAATTCGATCATCGATGGAAAATCCAACTTCTTGTAAGCAAATAACGTTAGAAAGGGTAAAAAAAAGTGTTTTTAGATCAATGATTAAGATAATACAATTAGATAATCCTTGGGTAGATGTCAATTAAGATATTGAATGCATCAATTAAGTTGATTGGATGGCTCTTTTTAATATATAAAATATCATCTTGGAAACGTTGAGAATGAATAATAATAATAATAAATACGTGTTCGGATAACCTCACTCCTTAATAGTAAGTTTTTTCTCATAACCATGTTAGTTATAATCTATTATACTTTCGGAAGCACACGATAATTATTGTTCACATGACAAAATTTTTAATTATTCAGGTGATTAAGTGACCTGATAAGAAATATGAGAAAAATAATAAGAAGAAGATTTATAGTTTTTCCAATCTAAAGTTGTGAATAATGTAATTATATAGATTTTTCCCATGTAGACAACTCTTTTTTTCTAGATATATAATATAATTTAGGGTAGCATGAATGATGGTTAAGGTGTGTACTTCTTCTCCTCTTTATCCATCAACGGTGGACATTTAATCTCATACCTGCCCATTTAAAGCGCATTGCTTTATAAAGGCATATATAATATATAATCTTTTTTTAAAAAAATACAAATCATATGATATCATCAAATAATTGGTTAGACCCTAGTTAGTGTTACTCGAGTCCGGTCGACCCGTAAGAGTATAGAATTTTTTCAGTATAATTTTTTTTCATTTATAAGATTCGAATATGAAAACTTATTTAAAATAAAAAGATATTATATAAGTTACAAACTTCTATTTGCTATTGATGTGACCTAGCTAACCTGATGTAGATGTAAACGTGAGTAGGGTTTCCCTTAGTCGAATTGTCACCTCACCTCGTTTATCCTCTAGATTAGTTGAGAATGACAAGTATTTGGGGGCAGGGCAGGTATGTGAACGCCCGGACGGGTCTACTCAAGTTGACCCATGCTGTGACCTGTACGAGGGGGTCCGACCCGCCACCCCCCTTCTTGACCCATATTATAAAAACAATTAAAATAATAATAAGTAAAACTTAAAACATAATTTATATGTATAATACGATAGATGTTTTCTATTACATTTTATTGTATTGTAATGCATTACAGAGAAGGACGGGATGGGGGCGGGTCAATGGCTAGACCCAGCCTGATCTGTGAACCGGTTGAGGCAAGACCTGCCCCACTTTAGTATGGGTCAGATCTGGCCCAGGGCTGAAAATTTTGCCTTCCCTACATTTGACCCGACATCAGCCATGCTCAGCCTAAGGAGACCGAATAGACCGAATAGACCGACTCGAAGGGACCTACCCAACACCCAGTGTTCATCCTTTATCATCTTTTCTTTAATTCAAGAAAACATGGTTCGAGATTTGTCCAAGTCAGCCAAAAGTGAAAAGCCCAGCAAATCGAGGGCTGACAGCTTNTATTTCGATGCCAGGGGTGCATTGTTAAAAGAGAAGAACATTTAACTCGAACTTTACTGGATCAGCTGAGATCTCCCGAATATGAGGCGCTGCACTTCGAGAAGGAAGAACATCATTCGGTCTCTCTTGAGCCCTATCCGAGCCTTTTGCTCCCGCCCATTACCATAGCGAATATAATTCATCGACTGTTCTCTCTTCTCGTGGAGTGCTCGCCGAAACCCTAATTTCGACGCGGCCCCCGACCGAAGGATTCGCACTTACAGCGTAACTCGTGGCCGGCGAGCCCGAAAATAGCTATCACGAGAACTTTGGGGAGTTCGCATTAGAGTTGCTGCAATATTGCACAGAAGACTACATTATGATCAATCAATCACATGACATGATTACAGGGAGGAACCCACCCCGGCCCTCCCCCGCTCGTGCGTCCTAATGTGTTAATGGCGGCTTCTTGGCTTCTTCGATCCCCCACTGCAACTGCAAGGGATTTAAATTTCTGTCTGTCGCGGCCGTAACAGCCATTTTGCGGGCCGACATAATGGGGAGAACCAAAATCGCTGGTGACGGCCATTACGAGCGATACTCTTCACTTATTTACAGTTACTGGTGTATTTAAATGATTGAATACAGCTTAAATTGAGGTGCGTGGATTTGATTTTATAGTATGGTGGAGGCGATGTCAGTTCTATGTCTGACTGACAAGACTGCTAGTGGGTTTCGCTCCCGACTTCGATACCGGTTAGTCGATTCGGGTGAGAAGCCGAGTCGGGTGACTCTCCGATCGCGTCTATATAACAAGGAGGAAGTGAGAATTGAGAAACAATCCTTCTTTCGGGTCCCATAGTCCACTCTCTCTTCGTAGCACAGGGGGCCACAGGCGTCTATATTTATATCACCATCCATCCCTAGCCTTCTCCACACCATAGTTTCTCCTCTACCCTCCCTCCCTCCATTGATCGATCCTCAGCGGCGTCATTTACTCTGTAGAGAAACATTAAACTATCNCATTGATCGATCCTCAGCGGCGTCATTTACTCCGTAGAGAAACATTTAACTACCTGGTGATTTTAAGTGCCATTCAGTTTGATGGCGGACTCGGGTTCGGGTAGCAGGAGGATGCGGTGCTCGGTGCCGGAGCGGCTGCAGCTGCACGGGGCCATGCTGGCCCTGCAGTTCGGCTACGCCGGTTTCCACGTCGTCTCCAGAGCCGCCCTCAACATGGGCATCAGCAAGATCGTCTTCATCGTCTACCGGAACATCATTGCCTTCCTCCTCCTCTTCCCCTTCGCCTACTTCCTGGAAAAGTACACTATCCATCGAAACCGTTATTATAAATAATCATTCTCTCTTCGGTTAATCTGACTAAGATTTCCTGCTTGCGGTAACTCGATTCTTTGTTCGCCCAGGAAAGAGAGGCCTGCGATCACCTTCAATTTCCTCATCCAGTTCTTCCTCCTTGCGGTTGTCGGGTACATCACGCAAACGCTAGATGGACCCCGTCCTATAACCTGAGATTTCTCTATTGTTCTAAAGCAAATCCCATTTCAATGATTTTGTATTTATCTGTCTGAATCCCCAGGATAACAGCAAACCAAGGGTTCTACTTGCTTGGTCTCGACAACACCTCCCCGACCTTTGCCTCGGCCATCCAGAACTCCGTCCCGGCCATCACCTTCCTCATGGCTGCCATACTAAGGCAATACATCTATGGCTTAGCCGCCAAATCAGTTGGTTTGGTCTTTCTTTTCTTTGATAGTCTCTGAGCTGGTGAGCCCTCCTTTCCTCTATTTTCAAACTCCAGGATAGAGCAAGTGCGCCTGAACCGCAAAGATGGCATCGCCAAGGTGGTTGGCACCGCCTGCTGCGTGGCTGGCGCCTCAGTGATCACCCTCTACAAGGGTCCCACCATCTACAGCCCAGCCCCGCCACTCCACTCAACCATTCGGCTGAACCCGGGTGGCCTCGGCCTGAGCCTGAGCCCGTTCTTTCCCTCGTCCCTCGGGGACTCGAAGAGCAGTAAGAACTGGACGCTTGGGTGCCTGTTCCTCATCGGCCACTGCTTGTCGTGGTCGGGCTGGCTCGTACTTCAAGCCCCGGTGCTGAAGAAGTACCCGGCCCGGCTCTCGGTTACCTCGTACACCTGCTTCTTCGGCCTGATCCAGTTCCTGATCATCGCTGCCTTCGTGGAGAGGGACCTCCAGGCTTGGCTCGTCCGCTCCGGAGCCGAAGTCTTTAGCATCTTCTACGCAGTCAGTACATGAAAAAGATACTTTTCCTTTCTTTTCTTGCGCTTTTTCCGTGCCCTTTTCTGTTGTTTGGGCTTTCCTGTTGATCTGAGATGGATGGTCTCGAATTTTCAGGGAGTGGTGGCGTCGGGAATAGCGTTTGCGGTGCAGATCTGGTGCATCGACCGAGGCGGCCCGGTCTTCGTGGCCGTCTACCAGCCGGTTCAGACACTCGTGGTCGCCATCATGGCCTCCATTGCTCTAGGCGAAGAGTTCTACTTGGGCGGGTATATATTTATTTATCTTCCTTCCTATAAGCGTCGAGAATTCAGTTCCATTGCAAACACCTTATTGGCTCTTAAATGGGCACCGGGTGAACCCGGCTGCACAGGATAATTGGAGCCGTGCTTATCATCGCGGGACTTTACCTCGTCCTCTGGGGGAAGAGCGAAGAGAAGAGGCTCGCGGCCGGGGTGAAGGCTGCGATCCAGTCCTCTCAGGAACACGGTAACGGCAGGGCGCCGCCCATGGCCAAGTCCTCCCTCACCCAGCCGCTGCTCCCGCCGTCGACGGAAAACGTTTGAACCGGCGGTCCCTTTTCTTGCGTGGACTCGGTCAATTAATTTGACTCGCCCCACCCCGTGTCCGTACATCGTTTGAACGTTGCCATCAGTCACCCTTTTATTTCTTATTTTATTTTCGGGATTTTTTTTTTTAGTTTATGTAATTCGCCCCTCATCTTTTTATTTTATTTTTGTGGTAATATATGGGTTTGATTTTTATATTCTATATACTTATAATGACAAATGACATCGTCACAAATTTTACTGCAAGATAAATTTACTAATCGAATTTAACTAAATAAAAGGTAAAATCTTATAATTTTATTGATAGAGAAAATTTATATTAAAAAAATTTTACTTTTAATATATAAATTTAACTTGAATATAAATTAAGTTTATACTTATGAGATAAATTTTTACCATAATAATAAAATAAAGAGGTAGGATGCGATGCTTTTTTGGGGAAAAAATCCATAAAATGAGTTATACTACTTATACATGATACTTCATAGTTTTTTTTTGTGAGGGATAGACTCGGAAAACTGCTTCAATGGGACAAGACACAACAAATGGAAGAATTAAAAGGTGGATTTAAGGGATGAAATAAGCTAATTTAATCAAAATAAACAAATAAATAATGTAAAATTTATTTAACATTTCACAAAATTTTATCTTCACTTCAAAGAGGTGGTTTCTCTTCCATAGCCGAAACGATGTCGTGCCGGGTAGACTTGATCAGCAAATTGGGGGCCCAGCCCATCCAAGCAACAACTTGACACGAGCCACGACAAGAACACGGTACCGGTTACATCGGAACATCACGTATGGAGAGCAACATCGACAAAGTTTCAATATTCTTGACGGTGTCTCGGTCTCACCACCGTCTGCCCTCGAACGGACGGGCCCCATGCTGGCTGGTCCTAAACAAATGGGCCGAACTGCACCAGCCCGAGCCCGGGCCATGATGAGCCCACCCTCTTACTCTTGACTCGTGATGCTTACTTACTATGAATGTACTGCCGCTACTTACCCCACTTGATTTGATCGGATCGTTCAATCATTTGCCTCTCTCTGGAATGAAATTTCTCTCACTTTTTTTTTTCGTAATTTTTAATTTTACACATAATTGTAGAGGGTCTACTAAAATGCTGCCCGTTTAATATATGGAATGCCTAATCAATAATTTCTATTACTACTATTTTCTTTTGTTCAAAATATTCAATGTGCTATGCCCTACATGAATGGCTTTTGCGCGTATGTTTCACATTCACTTTTTAAGCCAAATACATGTGTGCACACATATGTATGTATTCACTGTACAATATAAAATACATACAGGCTGTACATACAATATAACTATATATATCTATGTGCATATTTTATCTTCATATATATGTAATATATATATAGAGAGACCCTAGGGCTCGTTCACATGCACCATGGGGAATGCATATTCTCCCACGGATTGCTACTGTTGCTATCAGTGCTGTCGTGATTGATGCCATTGCTCGGATCCATTAAGTTGCTGCCTCCGAGAGGAGCGATGCCGCCAGTCAAGGCGGGGAAGTCGTCTACCGACATCACCGCCTCGGCCCATATGGACTCGTCTAGAACCGGTAGGCCTGTGGCCATTTCCCCTAGTATCCCGTCGATCTCCCGCTCGATCCCATCTGCCACCCTCGGGCAACTGTTCTCCGATGACGCCGAGCTCGTGACTGGGCTCCAACTCAAACCGACGTGACTGTCGGGATACGAAAATATCGACGAGGCCATCACCGGGCCATACGATGCGGCCATGTCAGCTCCCGCTGTGGCGGCGACAGGCCCCACCAGCGACCTGCCAACCTGCGGAAACTGAAAGACAGACGGTGCACTTCTGTTGTTGTCGGTGCCGATACCACTGTTGTTGCCGTTGTTGGGGTAGAGATCGGGGAGGTTGAGCTTGGCGTCGGGCCCGTAAAGCTTGCGGGCCGCTGCGTCGTAGGCTACGGCGGCGTCGTGGGAGGTGTCGAAGGTGCCGAGCCAGAGGCGGGCCCCGCGGTTGGGCTCGCGGATCTCGGCCACCCACTTGCCCCATGTCCGCTGGCGGACGCCCTTGTAGGTGCAAGAGGCGTTCTCTGGGCCGCCCTTCCCCCGCATACACCCCTTTCTCGAGCTCGCCTGGACCAGCGACCTGTTCCCCGGCTGCTGCTTGCCGGCGCTCTTGCTCGGGTCCATCGCCGTTTTTATCATGGTGAATACAAGCTTACGAACTGTGTGACTCGATCGGTCGAACGTGAGCTTGGAAGGATAGAATAAGGCTGGCTATGTCTTTATACGCGGGTGATGAAGAGAGCAAGGAGCATCAGAGAGAGAGAGAGAGAGAGAGAGAGAGAGAGTTGACAAGGGCTGAGATTATGGCAAAGGGGGAAGGGCGAGCGACGAACAGATAAACATAAGTAGACGTGTCTCTTGCTGGGGAAATAAGGCTGACTACTTGGCAGGAGCTAGGGTCTCATCGTGTCAACACAAATCGGGGTTTTTTAATCCTCCGTACACACTCGGCTTGCTGGGCCTCTCCGTTCGGGAAAATTTAGGGCTTTTAATCCACTTCAGATCGCGTCACTGGAAAGACGACCAATGACAATCAATTCATATTGCCCTTACTAGACTCATTACCCACGATCTTTCAGTATCTACGTAGAGGAGGTCCATCGATCAAGAATGGAAGGTTGAGATTGGTTAGAGGAAGGTGGCTAGAAGGCGGGGGCGTGGATGGCTTCGTTGGGGAATGGGATTGGATAATGGGTCATTTACTATTTTATTGGGAAGGTGCCAAGAGGAGATCCGAGAGTAACATCATAGAGGAAGGATAGAGCATTGAGGAGCAGAGGGATAGCCGTGATAAGCCCCGCGCACGCTGACTGCTGCTGCAGAGGACAAATAAATAATAATAATAATTCAAAGGTCTTGTTTATCAATCTAAGGGTTAAAAAGGAATTTTGTGTAGCAAACCGAGACATATGACTATCAGATAGGAATGAGCTATTAGAGACTGGATCAGACCACCTGCTTGCATAGACCAAATTAGGAATCATTTTAACCTTTTGTGCAAAGTTTCTCTTTTCATGAGCAACCTTCAGATATCACCAGCTTTTCCCATTAAACAGCACCGATTCCAGGCGTACCTGCGGCCTCACCTTTGCCACCGATACTTCCCAATTCGCCGACTTTATGGGAGACATGACAACTGCAAGTGTGCATGAGCTTCCTCCCTGCATGCATGCAAACAAGAACGACGACAGAGATCAAGAAAGACTGCGGTCCAACATGGTGAAAGCGCTTACCCTGATGCCAGCATACTTAATTATAAGTGCATCAAGGACTTGCATATCACGAAACCTCCTATACAGCTAATCTTGCAAAGGTACAGATGTGTGTATAATCTAAGACGCCTCCTTGTGGACCATGACGAGGTCGTGATCAAAGAGTTGAGATCACTCTGCAAGCTTTCTTTTCTGAGCTGAATCTCCAATCCTGACTCCAGTCCTCGCAGCCCAAAGTATCAGGTAGTATCGGAAAACGTGTAGTCACTCGTGAGATATTATGTTCTTAGAGCAAATTCCTGTGATTCATCAATAGTACTGCACTTCCTTAAAGCTGCTCTTATCTCCCCTAACATCTCGGTGACTCTGATGCCTTTGCTGCAGTAAGCCACAGATTACACTACTTTAGCAGGGTTAAATAAGCAAGAGAGACCCTCAAGTACTCTCTGTAACATTGTTGAAGGATAAAAGTTCAAGATTATCAAAGAAACTAAATCTAGAACTGGTAGCATGTTGGATTGCTGTAACAGCAAGCATATAATATTGTTAAAAATGGAATAAGACCAAATTTTACTGATGAAACTAAAGCACAATCATTGGAGCAATGAGGTTGATAGGAAGCAATACAAATACGACTGAACAACGTTGTTCAACAGAAGAGAAGAAAAGGGAACGGCAAATATTGGTCAAGAGTCCAGATTAGATCCGGACCAGTTCAAACGGCTTATAGCTTTCTTCATTCCCATTTCTAGAAATCCTATCAACAGACTCATAGTTTCTACCAAGCAAGCCTCAAAGTGGTCACTTTATAAAATATTAGAACCCGTTTGACAGAATACAGGGGCCCCCACCAATCCCAAAACTGCTCAACGAAAGAAGATGATTGAGATCCAAGATCATGATCACCCTAGCCCACCAAATTCTTATTTAAAATGCTCCTGCAGTTTATTTTGCTTCATGCTGAAGAGAAAAGTTTGTGTCATCCAACTATGGACACGAAAAATGTCATTTGCAGCTAAATATTGCATATCCTCGGATCTTATTGAAAGCTTCGAAGTCTTTCAAGGAGAAACTTTTAGGTGTTAGTGGCTCAATAATATGATGAATATAAAATATCATTTGTGCAGAAAAAGGAGAGTAATTGTCAAAGATAGACTAATTCTTCTATGTTTTTGTGTGCTGCAATGAGCCAATATATACATAGGACTATGACATAAACTAGTAACAAAATCTTAATAAAATAGGAAACTTCCTAATAGGAAACTACCAAATAAAAGATTCCAAGAATAAGAAAATTACAACTGATCCTATCCTATTTAGTCTCTATCATATTTTGACAGTAATTCAAAATTCCAATAAAAAGTAGAGTAATTAGAGTTGGTCTTACAGGACACTGACAGCCACAACAGCAAGGGGCCGTGGGTAGTCTTCGATTTGTTTTTCGCCTTTATTTCTATCAGCAACTGCCAGAGACAGATCATCTCTTTTCCCACCATCAGAAGAATGCAATTCTGAATTTTCAGATCTCATTTCTACCTCAGAGGGTGTACATTCAGTTCCAATGTTCAGAATCTTTTCCATCAAATATGCAATTCTATTGCTTGCCTGAAACAAAATTTCAATTTTATATATTAATTCTATGACATACTTGAAGCCGAATAAGCATGTCATGAAACTGAAAAAAACAAATCAGTACCTTATCAAACATGCCATCATATAATGGTGAAAAAAATGTACAACCACTTACCTCAGGAAGATCAATCTTATTTAGAACCACAACATGTGGTCTTTCCAGGTAATCGGGATTGTACATTCGCAACTCCTGCAAGACCACAATATTTAAAATTAAGCAGATCTGACATAAATTAATAAAAGGATTAAAAGGCAGTTTGTAAATACAATGGATCCTTAATCTTTAAATGTTTGTCTTCATATAGATAGCAACCTAATGTAAAATCCCTCATCAGGCTGTCCCTAACAAAAAAGGCAATCCTGATCTATATATTCAGCACGCTGTCCCTTATGTCCTTTTACAGTATGCGTCGTAACTTATTATCTTTGTTTCCTACTATATAACCAGCAATTATCTTACCAGTCTCCTTAGTAGCTTACTATCTCTGGCTTCCATTATATAATCAGCGATTTATCTTAAGCACATATGATTAAACCGCACATTCAAGTTAATCCTTGCAGAAGTGCATTATATGTATCCATCAAAAACTGAATAATAATAGCAAGAAAATCATTCTTTCTTCAAGAGCAGATATCCAGTTCAACTTCTCTCGTAAACAGTGGTTCATTTCAACATGTACCTTGAAATCTCTTCTTTTTAGGCTGTGGCCCAAGAGAAATAAAATTCACACTTTTACCATTAAAAAAAGGCTCATTTCAGGTGGATAACATTCTGATAATGCTATGAATTGATCTCCCAGGACCATAGAGCCCACACCCCACGTCCCCCAAAAACAAAATCAGTTATCAGAAATAATCTACCTCTTTGACTATTCTATAATCATTCACAGGGTCCTCAACAGCTGCATCAACAACATGCACCAGCAGCCGAGTCCTCCTCAGATGCCTTAAGAAGTTTCGACCAAGACCCTGCTGGTAAACATAACAGTTAGTAAACTGAGTGGACATTGCTGCAGAATAAGACCGCAGAACAACAATACCTTCCCAAGATGGGCACCTTCAATAAGACCAGGCAGATCCGCCAATGTTGTTTCAGATGAATACTGCCCTGGACCTAAACTTGGATCACCATCAAGCCTCCCAAGGTTTGGCATCAATGTTGTGAATGGATAATCAGCTATATCAGGTTTTGCATGTGTAATGGCAGCCAAAAGGGTAGACTTTCCAGCATTTGGAAGTCCCTAAAGTTAATAATGAAATCAGTTACACTTTTGTGTCCCACTTCTCTCCCACAGTGATAATAATAGAACGGTACAGACTATAGCAACCAAAAAAAGAACATAGCTAGAGCCATGAACTTTAGGCAGAATGGTTCAAAATCCAGGATACAGATAAACCAAACATCTGACTAAGAAACAAAAAGGAAATAAATTGCAGTTATACTTGTCAACCTTGAAACCTATAAACTTCTAGGCCATGCATGAGATATTCTCAGATATCTCAGCTAAAGATTTAAAATGCACCAGATTGAGTCATTGTACTGTCAAATTTGGGTATGTAGAAACAACTTCAATTCCACATATTATTGGTATAGACATAGAATAGAAACATATAAAACAGATATATGATTATGATCCATCCAAAGAGAATACGAAAACGATACTAACCACAAGACCAACATCAGCAACAACTCGGAGAATCAACTCTAAACTAACCTCCTCTCCAGGTTGCCCAAGAACTAAAACCTGCGCAGAACAGCAGTGATCAATTTATTTTTGCAACTGCTGACACTCTTACAGAATATCCCATGCATACATGGAACAATGTAATACTTGACAATGTACCAGGTCTACGACTAGATATTTAAGATTTTCGCTCCCTTTTTCCTTTTTCCCTATTTTTGCACATATATGGACTGGACAGTTCACTAAAAACTTAAAAAGAAACAGATGAAAATGGAGCCTGTTAAATCCTCTTGAGATAATGCTCAAATAGGACAACTACATAGCAACTCTATGCATTCTGGCAAACCCAGCAGAGAGACTAACATTTTAAGAGAACCCCAACTTTCACGTAAAGGAAACATAATCATAGCAATATGCAAGATATAAGAAAAATAAGGGGAAACTGACAACTTTTCACTAAAGAACCTCAGAGATTTTCCATGAAACCATTTTAGCAGGAAAGATTCAAGCAGCAGAACACAAGGCAGTGGCCAATAGTGAATATTCCAATACGACAACCTTGAGTTCTTCTGAGAGATGTACAAGCTTGAAATGTCTTAATGAACATTAGTCAAAGATATGCACAACTCTTCAAACATCAAAACGATTAAAGTTGTATCACATGGATACCTTATCACTGTCATCCCTCATAACATTCGTTGTCAGAGCCCTCATCTTCTTCCTTTTATGTTCAGGCATCTCTATCAAGCTAATCTGCCACAATGCCAGAATTAATGTCTCCAGCTCAAATTGGATACAGAGAAAGGTTCATACGGATCTATACAAGCACAAGAAATAACAAAGAAGAAGTAATGCACTTATTTCAGGCCCAATCTTTTGAAAAGAAATCTACCAGTTTAACTATCTTGGAAGCAATCACAATATCTATCCAGCAAATAAACAAATAGATGAAGATCAACATGGCTGGCCCAGCCAAATTCATCTCAATAAGGCAAAATATCTTCAATTGCCTCACCCCGCCTTGTCCACCTCTCGCCACAAGAATCTCATCACCCATATTAGCCAGATCAGCCAACAACTTTCCTCGTTTGTGTTTGACGACTGTACCTGTAACATTAACGCAAAATAACGCTCAGTCCCTCATTCACATTTGTAAATCTGCCTAACAATTGCAGCATATAAAGCTGGATATGCAGTGCCATTGTAACTAAATTTTAGTCTGGCGAGTTTTATTCAGGTCTTAAATTAAGGTCAGACCACATCAATCTTCCCTTGGTTTGCGCATAAAATTTTACCTTTCAAATTTCCAATAAAAGATGCTCATCATCGACGCAATCACAGTCAAATATTCCTAGCCACTGATACATACTAACCCACAGGCACGGGAATGCGGAGTACAGGAGCAGCAAACCCGTCATGCAGTTGAGAAGTCAAAACACCCATGGAATCCACATTTCCACCTCGCTTGGCGTTGTACCGGCTCTTCTGATGGAACTCCAGCAGAGAATCCTTGCTTTCATCAGCATATATGACAACATCGCCTCCTTGGCCTCCCACGGGGAGTATGAGCGATCCGTCAAAGTCTCTCCTGAACGAGCTCTTCTTCCTACCCCTCGACTTCTCCTTCTCATGACCTCCGCGCGGGCTGGGTGGCTGAGGCATGCTGAGGACGGCTCCGTGGCCTCCATCTCCCGACCGGACGGTGATGACAACCTGATCGAAGTACTTGTGAGGCTCCCTCACCAGCGAAGCCGGACTCGGTGAAGCTGTATCCTTCGGCCTCGCGAGTCTGCACTCGAGGACTGTGCAGAGACTGAAGTTCGGAAGATGCGCCCTCCGAATTCTTCGACAGAACCTGTCGAAGACGGTGGTGAAAATTGAGAGAAGGGCACAGTGACCGACAAGGAGAAGCTGAGTGAGTACCTGAGAGGAAGAGAGCTGCCGAGGAAGAGGGAAGGAGATGGAAAGTGTGAAGCGCGAAGAGAGGAAGGTGAAAGGAGGAGAGACGCCATTATCTTCTCCTCCAGGAGCAAAGGGTGAATGGAGAGGGTGGGAGACCGATTTTTCACGCCGGAGATTATTATGGGCTTTAAGCCCATTCTATTTCTGAGTAAGATTCGGCCCAAATTAGGCCCATTTATTTTAATTATAAATATATACCTAAATAGATTTGATCCTAAGCTTTGGGCCCAACATAGGCCCATTAAAATCTTACCGTGCTGCGCTTTTGGCACTTGACAGAGACCGTTTATACAAATGAAAGTTAACTGCCACAAGCGACACTTATTGACCATTATGTCCCAATTCCTTTCAGGTAGAGGTGGCAAATCGTGCCGGCCCGCTCTTATCGTGCCGTGCCAGGGCTGGCCCAAGCACGGCCCTTTAGGATATCATTCCGGGCCGGCACGGCACGATAAGACATTGGCGGCCTTGGCCCGGCCCAATAGCCTGATAAAAAATTCGTTTTAATCATAACTTATTTGAAACTACAAATAAACTCACAAATGATATTTTTTTATCCTTCAATATTGTCTAATTATCTAATGATTTTTTTTTAACTACCCCTAATCCGGCTATCGTGCCGGCACGGCCCGGGATCGTCGGGCCCGGCACGCCGACAAAATTATCGGGCGGCTCCGGCACGGCACGATAAGCACTGGCCCAGCACAGTGTTATCGTGCCGGGCCCGTGCCGGGCCAAAATTTGCCAGGTCTACTTTCAGGTCGAGTTCTGTTACCCGCCTGGGTCTCTCCACTTTCATCCATGGATGCTACGGGAGCATACAAGTGATGTGACCAGTGATCAATCACGGGCTTTTGGGAGCAACAGGAGATCTCACATATGACACTGACGAGAATATTGACGCGGAACCCAAACAGATTATTCAAAAATAGTCGAACAGGTTCCATCATCCATCCCAAGGTATAAACTTACAAAGGATCTACCTCTATGTATAGGTTATCCATGACACCTAGAAATCGAAAGCATATGGAGAAAACCTGAGCAGAAAAGGAAGCACAAAGAAGCACCAGTGTGTCGAAAGATTATACGACTGACTAATGAAGCTGCATGTTTCTTGCCGAATGCAAAGGAGCTTGCGCCATGGGAGATGCCATTAGATAATGGGGCCTTTTCTGGAATCAAATAGATATCTTTGGCGATAAGTCAAGCCATTTACTCCACACAGATAAGAGCATGACAGGAACAGACAGTTTGGTCAATGAAGCATGGTGCAATGGAGGAAAATGGAATCACCCTTCACCTGACAAGAAACATAGGAAAGAGTCATGGCATACTGTTAAGAAGCAGAATAGATATGAAACCCGTTAATCCATAGGTCAACATGTTCAGTTGGGGCAAACATATTTAATTTTTAAAGTCAAATATAAAGATCAATTTGAAGAGGCCAGCATAGCAGCTTTTTCCAAACTTGCAGTACGAGGGATAAAGTAAGAAGTGCATCAGTCACCTGTCAATAGTATCATCTTCTTCCTCAAGTTGATTCCCGAATTTTTGTAATGCAAGTGTGTAGACTGTCTTCTTTCTCACAGATGTTGCTTCAGAAACCATTTTTACAGCCTATAACAGAATTGAATTTGCCTGGTAGCTTATTTTTTGAAAACTTGCAGGTTAAACCAATCATAAGACAGGAGGACAAGGACCATAGTACATAGTACATACTACAAATTTAACAGATGTACTAAAAAATGGTAAGTATTACCGCTGAAAGGCTATGTCCACTGGAAATCAAGCATTTTAGTTCCTTCTCAAGCTGAGCATCTGATGGAGCTTCTTCTTCACAATTTGTTTTGCCTTCAATCAATACAGTAATTTCTCCTCTGGGTTGACGAACCAAAAATGCTTCTTTAGCTTCACCCACAGTACCCCGCCAAAACTGGAGACAGACAGTGCCATTCCAAATCAGAAAGTTCTCACACAGGCGATAATAAGCTTGATATATAACTTATAACTAAGATGTGTTTCCTACTTCTTCATGTATCTTTGTAATTTCTCGAGCTATGACACATCTCCTGCAATAAAAAAGAAAAATTGATTAAACATGGGGACAATAAGAAAGCGAATTTTCCACAAAAGCCACAAAAATCTTGTAGCTAATCTAAGCTGCTGACGAACAAAAGTTAGGTGTACAAACCTTTCAAATGTTGTTGATTAAAGAGAGAATGGCTGGAAACAAGATGGCAAAACAACCCAGCAATAAATTAAGTGGAACATCTCATGCTGCTCACAGTGCAAAACATAAAATAGATGCATACATGAGATATCCACCACTGATTCTTTTTCCATCTAAGAGCGGGACTACCCTTCCAGGCAAGAAAAGAAAACCTTAAATCTGAATATTTCTTTTACACCATAGGACTGATGAGATATATACATACAAATTAAATGATTATATACCTTGAATCTCCGAAAATTGAACAAGCCTCCTCAAGAAACTGAAGAAGCTTATGGGGAGGAACATAGAATATCTGAGTTGTTGCTTGACTTGCAGATATCAGTAGCTTCTCTCTTCTCATTCCAGAGTGCTTGGGAAGAAATCCAACTGAAGCATTACATGATCTTTTATCTTATAATATGAAAACCATGAAAAGGGCATTATTATTTATAATTGACATTGACACAATCAGTACTTACCAAATGTGAACTGTTCTGTGTTAAGACCTGAGGCCGAGAGAGCAGCCACCACAGCACAAGGGCCAGGGATAGGGATTACTGGTATATTTTCCTTGGCACATAATTTCGCCTTGCAACAGAAAGAACCAAGCACTTACTCCAATTTAAACAAGTAAACTAACAATACCGGTAAGTTCTTGATATGATATGAAAGACTGGGTATTGCCACAAGACAATCATCAGGTTTTTACCAAGAACATGACAGAGACATCTGGTGTATTATAACTACACTTGCTCGAAAAGATGCCATCAGATCAAGGAAAAATAATGTCACCAAGAAAATGATAAAAGGTAATATATATCCATTCCTTTCTTCGATGAAGACAAAACAGAAGCTGGCAAAGGTAGACGTTTTAGGAAAAGCAACCTCACCATTTCTGTACCCGGATCACTGATACCAGGTGTCCCAGCATCACTAATCAGAGCCACTATTTCACCCTCTTTCAATCTCTTCAAAACTGTCCGCTCTCTCTGTGATTCGTTGAATTTGTGATAACTCAGCTGAGCATCTAAAGCACACAATTAGAATCATGGATGCGCATTGAAGATTAAGCAATAAAGCAATTACAATTCTAACCATAGAGGAACTTACAAGAGGGGTTTTAATATCGTAGTACTGAAGCAACCTTCCAGAATGCCGTGTATCTTCCGAGAGTATCACATTAGCGGACCTTAACACGCGAAGTGCCCTAAACGGGAATATTAGAACATATGCTAAGGGACCCAAATCATTCCCAAAAGTTGTGCTAGAAAGATTTTGATGTCTGATAGCAAAAGAACAATACATAAACAATGCGCAGAGTTAGAAAAATACCGAAAGGTGATATCTTCAAGGTTACCAATTGGTGTCCCCACGAGATAAAGCCCGGGTTTAAGAGGCGCCTGCAATATTCAACCGTGCCGCGTGAGCTGAAGGGGAGAGGAAGCTCCATTTCCCACACGGGTTCCGATCTCCAAAACATGTCAAATTGAAACCGGGAAAAGGCGGAGAGAGATTAGTAAATGAGAAGCTATTACGGTTTTGGAATGCTCTGCAGGGGATAAGTCGTCGGGCGATTCACTGCTCGAACACGCAGAGAGTGAGCGGGGAGAGAGTGATGGGAACGAGAAGGTGACGAGCATCGGGTTGCGAATGAAGGGCAAAGGCCTCGGCCGCCATGAGAGAGGCAAGGTTGAGCTCAGATATGCCGNAGGGCAAAGGCCTCGGCCGCCATGAGAGAGGCGAGGTTGAGCTCAGATATGCCGCCGCCGATGACGAGACTCCTTTCAGCAGCATCTGCGCTGTTCTGAAACATTTGGCTCGAGTGCCTTCAAGTTGAAAACCAAATTCGCTCATGGTAAAATTACATATTAATCCTCCTATTTCCTTCTGATTACTTTGGACCCCCAATCTTACAAAGAACCGATGTGAAACCTTACCTTCAAAGTTGAGTTGCAAAATTCACAACTTGATTATCATATAACACCTTTCATTAGAGATGGGTGCAATCTCGAGCCAGTCTGAATAGTGGTGGCTAGAAATTTTGGCATGGATGGACGTAGACCATAGGCTGAGAATTCAGGCGGAAGGTTGCACTGCACAAAGTTCTGGTACAAATTAGTCCAGACTAGAAACATCAAGGTGCAAATTGCAATTTCGTATTTTGTACACCTTCCCGCCAAGACGATGTCGTTAATGCATTCAGCGCGTGCGGCTGCGATTGGAACGAAACTCTCCGTACTTACTGGACGACGGACAACGGTGGCCGGAAAATTCGAGCTCCCGCGACGTCTTCGCCCTGTTGGAGAACCGTTGACGAAGAGATCCCTTGTGCCGGCGAGTAAAATGGCCAGACAATCGAGCACGTTGGCCGCAACGCTCAAGAAGAGGTGATCTCTGCTGCTCCTGCCTATCATATTCCTTTCAAGTCCAACCGCCTTCTTCACCATGCCATCCGCCTTATCCAGTCAGAGCCGTCTCTGCGGCAGCAATTTTGTCAGAGAAGGCATGTACCCGACCAATCTTCCACTCCAGCTTATGAGTTCCAAGCTCGTTTCCCTCGTCCTGTACGAACTCTGACTCTCAGGTACTTTTTCATTTTCCGAGCCCTGAGGCGCCTATGTTTAGTCTTTCTTTTCATCAGAAGCATCTAATGATGCAGCTTAGTGAAGAGAAAGTGGATAAATGGTCGCAGAGATATTACTTGATGATGAACTTATGATGTATCTAAGGATCACATTTGCTCTCATGAGCACATTCCCCTCAAATTTGCCAATCTATGCCTATGGTACTGCAAAGATGTCCACAGAAGCCCCTTTTTGTTCCAAATTGTGCCGCAAATCATCTAGGAGTCACCTAGCATAATCGATTCGAAGAATAGAAACTTCTGTCGCACAAGAATGGAACAGTGAGTCGGGCATCACACACGAGCATCGCTGGTCTTCTTTGTACCATCAGATATATCTCAAGCTACAAGATCATATCATCATTCAACACTGATCAGCTAACGAGAAGCACATACAATAGAAACTCAGCTGATGANGATCATATCATCATTCAACACTGATCAGCTAATGAAAAGCACATACAATAGAAACTCAGCTGATAATATTAATTAGCATCTCAAGCATACACTAGCAAGTTTACAACAAAAACTAAGTCCCCTTTTTTGCCCCTCTCAACAGCAGCAGTGACATCTATATACAGAGCTCTAGATAGGTCATCAACTAACTTATGAGCTCAAGCTCATAGCTTATAACCGAACTTGCAACTAATGCATTTTATACATAGAGGAAATCACTCGAGCATGACAATAGAATATATAGAAGATTATTACAACTCTAGAGAAATAGGAAAATGGTGCATAGATTTAAAGCAGGTACCTGCGGAGTTTTCTTGGCAGCAGTCAAGGAACATTATCAAACGTACACTTGCATGGGGCCTGTAATGACCTCGGGATGGTAATGGAGTATCTCCCTCCACATCATATCCCTTATCATGTCTTCCGCCAGGTCCTCATCGATGTCCAGATCAATTGGGACCTGAGCTGGGGGATTGCGGGCCGGGTCGTACAGTGGGGCCATGTATGGGTGCTGGAGGGCCTCCATCACACCAATCCTCTTGTTGGGGTCAAAAATGAGCATCTTCTGCAGCAGATCGATCGCCAAAGGATGGGCGTTGGGATAGAGCCGGGATAAGGGGGTCCCAGGGGAGAATGGGAGAGACTTGATGTACTTCCTCGCCTTTGGGTTATCGATGAATTCAATGTCCTCTTCCCTCTGACTTCCTAGGGCATTGATGATGAGTTTTAGTTGGTTTAGGCATTCTGTGCCTGGGAACAGAGGTTTCCTTCCAAGGAGCTCTGCAAAGATGCAGCCCACAGACCAGACATCAATTGATGTCCCATAGTTGTCGCAGCAGAGGAGAAGCTCAGGGGCACGGTACCAGCGGGTGACAACATACTCAGTCATGAACTGCCCCTGCCCATTGCTTGTACGAGCAAGCCCAAAATCGCATATTTTTAAGTCACAGTTTGCATTGATAAGAAGGTTCCCAGGCTTCAGGTCACGGTGGAGGATATTTGCTGAGTGGAGGTACTTCAGGCCTCGAAGCAACTGCATTTTGAAAATTGAAAATAGTAAACAGAGAATTCATGGTATCTGCTTGAAATGTTCAACTCCGGCTATTAAAATTTAATGACAACAGCTGATCCCCCCATATTCCATGCTATAGATTGATTATTTAAATCAAACCCCTGTTTCTTACACAAGCATCTTTTTCACATCTACCACAGCATAAGCACCAAGTCAGACATATTTCAGCGAATAGGATTTTCTTGTCATGAAATCTGAAAGGAACAAGACTGAGAGTGACTCTGCTAATTAATTCAGTTCAAGTGAATATCTCAAATGTGACCTCTATGACAAAACTACCAAACCCCCTTTTGAAATTCATATATGTCGCAACAGTGCAGAAACTGCACATTTAGTGAGGCTCAGTATTTTTTCCACATGAATCAGTCTACTTCAAGAAGAGGCGTGACGTGTTTAAATACCTGGAAGAGGAAGTATTGGCAATGCTCATTACTGAGTGCCTGAGAAGACTTGATGATCTGATGAAGATCAGTGTCCATGAGCTCATACACAAGATAGACATCCTTGAAACTCGTCCTCTGGATAGGCATCATGATATCTTTCAGAGAAATCACATTTTCATGCCGGAGGTGCCTTAGGAGCTTTATCTCACGAAGGGTTCTCAGTGCGTCCACGTGATTCTCAAACGCATTGTTTATCTTCTTTATTGCAACCTTCTCCTTGGTCTCGCTGTTGATGGATGAACAGACAATGCCGTAGGCCCCTCGGCCGATGGGCTTGATGGGCACATACTTCGTATCGATCTCGAACAAGCTCTGCCACATGGAGAAGTAATGCTTTCCCCTGACATGGACCCCATTCGGAGGCTCGACCGGTGTTGCCATTCGCCTGCAATTCATTGCCAACCCATCGTGAAACCAAGACACCCAAAAATTCTCAAGAGCACCACCACATGAAGAACATGGTTTCAAAGAACATATTGTACATCTATCTAGCCATTTCCTTCGAGCATTACAACCAAGCACGGAATTAGAACAGCCTCCAAGGGAAACGACAAGCTAGAAGCAAAGATCAAACTTGACCATGTCATATAGTTTCAGTAGCTATAAGTAAGCGTTATCTGTATCACTGCAAGAAGTATTGGTAGCTCTGATTAATGAAGCATCACAATCAGATCCTTGAACTTTCCAAATATAAAATCTGCAGCAATCGTGGCAGAATACAGAGAGGGAGAGAGAGATTATCACAAGCTCGTCATGTTCTACATCTTTTAAAATATCAAATTTTTTTTCTGACCAAAATGTTTCCATTCTCCAAAAAAAAGGGGAAACCTGCAAATTTCCAAAATTCAAATCAGAGAGAACAAAGAACCAACAAATTTCACTCACTACTGGTGCACAATTGCGAATTCCCCCCAAACACGAGCTCAGAAACCTAAGAAAGTTACCTGATCAGTTACGCCTTGTTCGTGATCCTGCTCTGGCGCTCCTGTCCCCTATTCGAGCAGCATCCAATTCACAGAAAATTCGAGCTTCTTGAGACCCCAGCCTCACTCCCCCGCGCCGGACTGGAGCTGCGAGATGGCATTTCCTTTCGAAATTCTACAGCGTGGAGGCTCTCGGTCCCCCACAACGCGTTGATCGAACTGACACTTGAACGGTGTCGGATCCTTGCACCGTCGGGATCTAGCTGGAGCTCAGACTAAGCAGAATTGGACGAGCGAATACATCAATGGGGAGGAACAGATAAAGGGACGGATCTGAAGAGAGGAGGAGGAGGAAGAAGAAGGAGAAGAAGAAGATGACGACAGAATCGGGGAGAGAAGTAAATCGTTGTCTCGTCCTGATCAGACTAGCAACGGAGTCAGTCAGTCAGAGAAAAAATCTTATGTTACTCTATCCATCAAGGGAAAACAAAACCCCCCCAAAAAGCATAAATGATTGGTAAAATATCTTCTTCTTTTTTTGGCAATTTGGTGGGATTATAGTCTAATGAGGTGTGAAAATTGTCAGCGTGAGATGTCCTTTTTTTTAACAAATTTTTGGTCCGTGACTTTTTCTGTTCGGTTTCTTTTAAAATAAAAAAAAAAACCAACCACTGGCTTGATTTTTTAGCCCATTTTTAAATATAAAAAAAATTAAAACATCATTATATATAATTGATCGAAAATTGGAACGGATTGAGAGTAATTATGGAATTATAAAATAATGAGACCTTCTGAATTTTACAATTAGAAATTAATAGTGTGAATATTAAGTATGTGATTGTCAATCTAACTATAAAAAAAAGCATATTAAATTTATTATTATAATTAATGAAATAGATAATTAAATGTAATTATGGAATCCGGTTCACCAATTTTCCTGGGTCGTGCCTGACTTTTCTGTGCATAGATTTTCTTAACCTAAAAAGACACCGAAATTTTATATATGATTCAAAAATCTTAATTTTTTGTCAATATTTTTGGAATTCAAATTTTCAGATTTTTTTTCTTTCACCCCTAATAGTCCGAAGGAAGCGGTAAGAAAAGAAAATAATTTCTCACGGTTGAATTTGAGATCTTTTAATTCACATATAGGTCAAAAAATGTCATTTAATAAAATAAAATATAATAGAATGATAAAATGACACATAGAGGAAGAGAGGTGAATATAATAACTTGATAAAATAAATAGATAAAATACACTAAAATTTATGTGAAATTTCTTCAATATTTTTCCAAATTCAAGAGGGTTTTCACACCCCATACTGCCACACGCCCTAGATCCAGAGAAAATCTCACCTGATCATACTTCATAGACTCATAAACACATTCTTTTTTTTATTTGCACAACACAATATTTTCGAATTAATCAAAACACATTTTAAGACCAGTTTACGGTTGGATCGAAATCCTTAAAAAAATTGTCATCGACGTAATCACCCATTTTGATAGTACAGTGAGATAAGTATTAATCTAACCCCAATTTAGTTACTCATAAACACATTCGGCGAGCAGACTCTACTAATCGAATTTTGCTAACTAGATAGATACTCCACCAATTGTACCATTGCATCCAGACATAATTACCTTCATTTAAAAAAAAATAAAGAAATAACAAAGGCAATTTTATTTTCACCCTCCTTCATCTCTCAAAATATTTATTCAGACAATGAATTATTTAAAATTAACTTTGATATTTTAAAAACCCTAATGAGTTTATGAGATCTTAACCAGAATAAAAATAAAAAAAGGAGAGAGGTAAATGAGATGTTACATGTGACCTAATGCCCTAGTAAGCATAATTTAATTGGTATTTATTCACCAATCATTTTGATGAGTTGATTTGGTAGGACCAATCAAGATTTCTTCCTAAAACACATCCCCTATTTTGGTCTCACATTAATAATAATCCACCAGACTTGTCTTTCTTCTTCTTTCTCAACCTCATTAACTCGACCCTTGTGGGCGTAGATTGAATTGGGGGGGAGCGTGGCAAAGAAACGTGTTTTTTTAATCACTAATTATCATGTGAAAATTGGAAATAATAAAAAAAAAACGTGCTTTTTCCACCCCCACCCCAGCCCGCCTACTTGTAATGTGGAACCAGTACGGGCTAGGCACTAGGTGGTGGACTTTGAAGCTCGATCCTGTGAGCTGGAAGTCGGTGCCAAATCATCCTTTCCGACACGGGGAATCATCGTGGTTTTAGCTTCTACGCCATTGATGATGAGATTCCTCCGCTTGACTAGCTCGATTTAATGTCATTTTCGAGAATTGAAGTCATTCCGTTGCTGATGGAGACGATGAGAGCACACGCTTACTAAATATTATATAAATCTACTTTCCAATATGTTGTCTACTCATTTCGGATCTCATTCAATTATCACTAATTCAACTCGAGTTGTGAAGTTTTTTCAGTATAAATTATTTTATTCACAGTACTCGAACATAATATCTCATTTATTAATAGAAAGATATATGGATCGATTTTAGACCACTTTTATCAACCTTTATGAGTTTAGCATGCTAATGGTTGAATTTTCAAGTAATATATTGATGAAGAATGGACTATTTTGTTATTCCAAGCTGGCTAAATTATGGCAAAGTGATTGACACCCATTTATTCACGTGCTATAAATTTTATTGAGGATTTTGATACGAGCAATGAGGTAAGATCATCAAATAATTCTGTCCAATTTTTTTAAATATTAAATCGAGAATAATATTTTTTGTACTTTCATTTTTATTAAATTGACATATTATTATGGAGCCTCATTTTCAAATGTAATGGGCATAGAACCTCCTAGCAGGGATTATATTTGAGAATAGACTCATTCTTTTCAATTAAATTTATTTGTTAAAATTATTTATTTAAGTTTATATAATTGCCCCGAGGGATTCCCACCGTTCAAATTCCATGATTGATGGACTCGTACGTTATGGTTGATATCAAGTAAATGGAGCAGAATTGTATGGAATTGACTAAATAGAGCAAAATGATATAAAATGGAGAAAATTTTGACAATTTTTACGATAATCTAAAAGTATGATAGAAATGTAGTACTCACGCACTGTTTGGAATAAGCACAATATATGTGGATTATAGATGTTAAATGGGTCGGTTTAGATAGAAATTGATGCATTAAAACCGGTAATTGGCTTAGGCCGCACTCAGATTGGCTCATAATCGCTCTTATTAGCTTGAGGAGCGATTACAAGCCAAGTCTAAGAACTATGTTCATTGAATCAGAATTAATTCGACACATTTTCTTGCTAAACTGATCTAGAAACGTAATCGAACCGAAACTGTTACAAAACTAGCCTGAATTGCCAAAAATCTTGTAAATAAATTGTTAGATTTTGTTGATTTAATTAAAAAAAATTAAAATATTCATTTTAAATAATTTTAAAAAAATTAATGGGCCACAGTTCGAACCAGCTCACTTATGAACAGTTTTAAGCTGGTTTATATTTTCTTTAACCGTGACTCGTAATTGGACAAGTAGTTATACTTAATGACCAAATCATAACTAGATCAAATGAGTCCATGCCCATTTTAAATCGGTTCAAACCGCCCATTTAACATCTCTGGTAGAACCATGGGCTTAGTGATTGATTCGTCCACTAAACAACGAGCTAGAAGATGAGGATGAATGGTTTTTTGTTTTTTTTAAACCAAACTAACACTTTGTTCCCAATTACTTTATTTTCAAATTTTAACAATTTAGTTCTAAGTAATAGATGAAACGTAAATATTTATATTAAATTGTTAAAATTTGAAATTCATATTCTTAAGTGTTGGCACTTAATAAACTTGGGGACCAAAGTGGATTTACCTGACTGTAATTGGATCAGGTAGGTCTCAATCGCTTCTAAGTACCAACTCGCTTATAAGAAAAAAATATTGATTAAATTAACCACCGAACATATTATATAATTAATCAAAATGGATTTTATTAATTATTTTTTATTCGACTTAATTCAATTTAATGACATCGGTTGGCTCTGGTTTTTGTTTTGTGAAATTTTGGTTTGACAAATTAAAAAAAATGAAAATGAAGACTGGATGAAAGATATATATATATATATATATATATGTGTGTGTGTGTGTGAATGATGGACTTAAGAGTTTTAAATAGTTTACCTAATTAATACGAATTTCTAAATATTTTATCTCCCAGTACACACGCACGCACACAACACCTCTAAAACGTATAGCTGTCTCTATCTATACTATTATACGGGACAACTTTTCCTTTTGGTTTCGCTTTCCAAATATGCTCATTAGGTATAAAATTCAAATTTTAATGACCATTATATTTATAAAAATGTGAGGATATGATTGTAAATGTGTAAGATCATATAAATACTTGCTTGCAACTTTTTTCTATAATTTTTAAAATCGAATCGGACTGGAAACCGGTTAATATATAAGTTTATACGCGTATCAATTAAATTATACTTTTAATGAATCGACAATCGTATATTTAATAAATAATTATAATTTAAAATATTATATATTAAATATAAATTTATAATCTTAAATTTTGAAATAAGTATCTATTATAATATTTAAGATCAAAATATGTGCTCAGCACGGGTGAGTGCCTAATGATTTTGTAAATTACTACTAAGATTACGTGGGCTTGAACGATGAATTTTGCCGGTCGGATTTACAACAATGCCCTTGTTTGTCCACTCGGACTGTCAGTGTAGCCCACGTGACGCCTGCAGCCGACAGCACTAGATATTTCAGCGAAGGGGGATCAGTTTCTCAGATTCTCTGGAAATTTATACATCGAAAACGAAGGATCAGCGGGATTCTGGGCTCGGGCTGAGCTAGTTTCGGTGTTTCTCTGGGATCGTGCAATTCAAACCGAATCGATCGACACGACGGAGCATAGTTTTAAAGATCAGACTGGGCGGCCGGTTTGACTAGAAACTGACTACTCATCCAATCCGATTCTTACAAAAAAATTTAATTGCACATTTAAAGAGAAAATTTTCAATTGAACTGGTCAGTTCCTGATCCGACCGGTGAATCTAATGGAATCCGTAAAAAAATCGACCGACTTAAAATTAAAAAAATAAAATATATTGTAATGTACTTATTTTATTTACTAAACTTATATTTATATTTTATATTAAAAGTTTGATTAATATAATTGGTATTTTAACAGTGTTGGTGATAAAGTATATGCAACTTATAATATCATGTGAATTTATTATTAACATTATTTATTAAACATGCGGTTCAATTCATTGAACTTTCAATCTTACCCATGAACTCATGAACTCATGCCTACACTAATTCTCGGCTATGTCCGATTTTAAAAATTATGTCACTGAGTCTTTTATGATATTTCGCCAGTGAGTCCAAGAGGAAACAATGACTGTCGTGGGACATTTTCCCACCAGCCCTTTCCTGCTCCTGCTGCCACTTGAATGTAGGCTGAATTGTTACAAAGGAGAAGATATCACCCCTGACCATAAGTTGGTTCGTATGGTTTAATATCTCCTTTTATTTTGGTTCGAATCTTATGGATGAAGATAATTTGTGTTGAGAGCACTTCAACTTTTTAAGTGGACCAATAAGTCTTAAACATATATCAGTCACGATTATTCTGAATATCGCAGTTTCAATCTGCAAAGAAAAAAAAACATTACTTGTATATCACTTAACCATCCAATTGCATAAAATTCTTCGAGAAAATGATGAGGTCAGGATAATGTTTTCCTTACTAATAAATACGTATGTTAAGATATTATAGACACCTTAATAAATCCCTTACGTGTGCAGAATATTTAGTCCGTTCCAGGTTCAAGAGGTCGCTCAATCATTAGATATTTCCATCCCTTGAAGTATAAAATTTCAGATATTATCATAATTCGTGTTTTTTTTTCTTTTTAATGAACTCCGAACTGAGACCAATGATCCAAGCTCAAGTTCCAATATTTTTTTATAAGGTACTTACATCTAGAAATTATTGAATAATAGTAATTTAATTTAAATTAAATTAGTTTATTAATAATAAAATGTTATAAATATAAATTAATTTTATTTATAAAAATTAAATACAAAATTTTTTTAAAAGAAAAAAGAACTGGAATCAAGTTTATTTATCTATATACTATAGACGGAAAAGGATTTAAAAAAAAACACAAAGAAAAAAATCGACTTGTGGAATGGAATAAGAATTCTTGAGCAACTTGGGAAACGATATTTTTCTTTCGCGGGAGGAGCCTTATCCAAACTATCCGAAGTGACTAAGAGCCCACGTGGCGGACACCCGAGAATCTTGGAATCCTCGGCCCGCCGGCAGCCTCTGCTCCCCTTGTCAACCGCGGGAAAGGGCAGTTCGGTCAAGTCGTACAGCCTCGTCCCACGTTGAAAATCGGAGATGCCCTTGCTGTGCCTCTGATATTACGCTCATGCCACGGAAGCAAGGTCGGGTCCCAAGTCCTGTTTTTACAAGGAATTTTTTGTGTTCCTTCTACTGGTGAATGGTGGTCGGTGTTATTTATGAAACTACGAGGAGGATAATCTTCCCATACTAAACACATAGAAAATACTTTCCGTGCATTTTACAAATATTTTCTAATAAAGTAAATAATTCGTAGTTTCCCTCGGAGACTGACTGACCAGAAGAAGTGTCATATGTGCGTTGGCGAGGGCACAAACGTCATTCCGGATGACGAAAACACCCATACCGGAGAAGCCTTCCGTGTCTTCTCCTTATTAATCTCCCTCTTATCCTCCTGCCTCCGCCCTCCCCTAATTCGATCCTCCCTGTGTCGGCCACGGCTGACTCCAGTTAATCACAGCTTCCCACCTTTCGTCCGCCGAGCTCCGATCGGATCTGTCGGTTGAGTGTCGGTGCGCCGATCTCCGTTCAGTCCCATTTGAACGCTCGATTCGTGGGGAATCTGAGCGGGAACCCGAGATCAGTGCCCTGGTTCAGTCACAGGTGTGTGCTTTACGTTTCCCTTCCTACTCTCGCTGTTCCGCGATCATCGAGTTGGTTAGGTCTGTTGACGTGTGGGAGTACTCGGAACTGCCGGAGTAGTTGTATTCGTGATGGTCTGCTGAATTTCCTTGTCTGATGATTGCTTTGAGGAGTTCGTTGCAGCACGAGCCGTTAAATAACGGATTTTGGCTTGTCGGTTCGCTGAAATCTCAGTTTCCATCTGTTTGCTCGTGCTCTGGATTCATCCAAATTCGGTAGTCCGTATGAGTTAGTTGTCCTTTTTTTCCCCCTGCTTTATCATTCTTGGTTTTATCTGTTTCTCTTGTACGTTGGCGCGGCCGTGACGGTAATTTCCTCTAATAATTGTTTTGATCATTATATTCTTGGGTGCTGGTGTTGTTGGCATTGATCCCGAGTTTCATTTCCTTTATTTACAGTAAGACTTTGAAAATCAACTATATTTTGTTTGGCGTAGCTCTTGAAGAAGGTGGCAGTATGGGTTCCCTTCAAGGACCAGTTATTTGCCCGATCCGTGCTAAACAGGCTGGAGTATACACCATTCCTGTGAATGGCCCTTTCTCAAAGCCCAGAATCCTCAGACGTGAACTGTGGGGATGCAGAGTGTTGTTTAGGCAGAGAGATGAAGTTGGTGCTATTAAGCGATTGGTAGCTCGGAGGTGTAAGGCACCCCAATGTAGCTTTAGTTCATCATCGGATGGTAATGGAAGCATGGCTGAAAATTTCAATGAGCACGATGAAGATTACATCAACTCTAGTATTGTTGAAGCAGGTAACCTAATTTCTTACCTCTCCAGTGGATCACACTTGCTACAGAAACAAAGAAAGTGTGACCTATGGTTCAAAGTTTGGCAATTTCCGTCTTGCAATTTATTATTCTTTAATGTATTTGTGTTTCTGTGATTCTTCTAGTTGAGGTGAAAAGTGGAGCAGATGGTTTCATGATAAAAATGAGGGATGGTCGGCATTTAAGGTGCATCCACAATAACCCTCAGGGAGGACATTTGCCTGATTATGCTCCACATCCTGCAATTGTCCTGAAGATGGAGGATGGAACCGGTCTCCTCCTCCCTATAATTGTTTGTAAGTGCTTCCTTTGCTTGTGATGTGAACGATTTTAGCTCCTGCCAAAATTTTCCCTTTAATATACATCATGCGAATCACTTGTTGCAGTGGAAATGCCTAGTGTTTTGCTCATGGCTGCCGTGCGCAACGTTCAGATTGTATGTCTAGCCTTCCCTTTTACTATTTCAAATATATCCTTTCATTGCAGTTGGTGGATTGGAGAGCTGAAGCATTTTTGTTCTTGTGATTCTAGGTCAGACCAACTTTGTATCAAGTGGTGAAGGAGATGATAGACAAGATGGGCTATGAGGTACTTTTGTGTCTCGATTGTTTGCTTGACTGTGTTAATGGAAAGTAATGATTTCTTCAGCTGTAATTCCTACATCTCTACAGGTCAAACTGGCCCGAGTAACGAAGAGAGTGCACGAGGCTTACTTTGCTCAACTGTACCTTACAAAGGTAATACCCACTGGATGCTATGCTTCATCTCAATTATTGTACTTTCAGTTTCCCGCTGCAACTGGGATCAAATGATTTCCTCATGATTTTACACAAGAATTTCCTAGAAAATTGCAAATTTGATTTGTTACAACGGTGATGACGGTTAATTTACATGAGCTGGATGTGGCCACAGGTGGGTGATAACACAAATTATGTCAGCTTTGACCTTCGTCCTTCGGATGCCATTAATATTGCAGTGAGATGCAAGGTAAATATTGATTGGGTTCATTTGGAAGTGTAATATTAATTACCAGAGTAAAGATTGATTTATCAATTTCTACTTTTCAGTCTCTCTCGGGCCACACAAAATATAAATACATTCTTCTCACCTCCTTTTTGGTCAGATCTTCAGCATGATATCTTTATACATGGCAGTAATTGCTTTTTTTTGAATGTCAACTAGTCATGAAGTTTATTGGTCAATTGTATGCTATTGAAATTTCTGTGACATGTTATCTCAGGTGCCTATTCAAGTTAACAAGTACTTGGCCTACAGTGATGGAATGAGGGTCATTGAGTCTGGGAAACTGTCAGCTCAATCTCCCGCATCAGATGGCCTGTTGTTCACAGAACTTGATAGGTATGTTATATCACTGTGCATCTTATTGTGTTTTTGGGTGGAATAAGTGCATTTCTGATTCAACAGGTATGGTCTAATTGTAGTGCAGGCGGCATACATCTGGTTTATAGTTGATAAAATAGGTTGTTTAACTATTGGCCGCTATGGCATGATACAATCATTTGATTAAGAAGTGATTGGTTGCAGACCTAGCGATCAGCCATGCATTGAGTCAGAAGAGTTTGATCTTGTGCGCAATATGTTGATAGCTGCTGTTGAGGAACGCTACAAAGATGCTGGTAAGTCATGCTGACAAGCTCTTTCCTTCCTACCCGTTTCGCTGCCCTGATTCTTATCATTAGAAAGATAGAAGGGAACTTATTTTCTCATGGCCATGATAGCAAACATGCAATGTAAAGAATTTGGTGGGTTGTACTATCTGCATGCTTTCCATACTGTTCCTTGTTTATGCAAACAGTAAATGGAAGCTCTTGCAATGTAGAGTATGTAAGATTATGAACACTTACAATAGTAGGGAGTAAGACTGAAAATTGTTCCTCTTACTTTTGGCTCTAAGAATCGGTTGTTGGTCATTGTTCAGACTATGAATCATTTTGTAAATGGTGATTTCAGTTCATCGACACTTCTACAAAAGATAATCATGCGTATACAAATGTTTACTCAAAGTTGGATGGGAACACGAAAAGTATTATGAACTTGCTATGAGACATCCGTGTTTCTATTTGGTTGGTCGGAGTGATCATCATTTTGATTACTTGGTTATCTTGCAACAAATCTGCATTCAGACTGCATCAGCTTTTTTCACATGATGGTCTTATGGATCTTTGAACTAATCCGAGCAAGTGCCACTGTGTATTTATTGCAGCTCAATGGAGGGACAAATTGAGCCAATTCCGGGCTAAGAGGAACTTCGCCTGACATTTACCTCACCGTCCCTTTTTCTCATGCTCTCCAATATTAAAAGCCCACTCGTTCTTGAACTAACAAGTTTACTTGCCTTATCTTCCCGGTCCCGCTCGAGTGGAACATGTACATAAGGACAATTGTTCGAAGCTGATGAGGATATGCCTCGTTAGTGATCAGTCATATACACGCCCCTGCATATAAAATATATGTTCGTAGCAAGTTTGTGAATATATGTATATGTATGTATAGACAGACATGTCAGCTGTTGTTATCCTTTGATTGGACCGTGATCGATGGTTCTCAATGTATGATTCCGGAATTTGTCCTTTGGGTGTGCTGTCGAGCTGGCCACTTTTGATATTTTTTTCTTTCGTTTTCTCCCCTCTTATCGAGCTCTTCATAGTGACTGGGGGGGAAGTGTGGGTTCTGGCTTGGCGCGGTCAAACAAATTGTGGATTGACTATGATCGAATCTCTTTAGCATCGAACTTTGGGGAGGCAAACAAGGCAAATGTCTAAAAGGGTATCTATAATATATAAANGAACTTTGGGGAGGCAAACAAGGCAAATGTCTGAAAGGGTATCCATCATATATAGACTCTTTGAGAATCTGAAATCGTGAGAGTATAAGAATAAAATTGAATGGAAAGTTTTATAGTGGGAATTAAATTTATAAATTTTTTTTGTCGTTTTCAAGTCTTATTTCTCACAAAAGCTGGATCTCTACTCCTCCTGCGGGTCGAGAGGGGTAATTTTGCGGTACGCAGGAATTCCATCACATGCTAATGAATGAAGTGTGACCGTCATCTCCTTGGATGCACAAAAGCATCTCGCAGCGGCTTTAATGTTGCAGAAGCTCTGGTACGTTCGCGGGAGCCACACCCTCCTCATCGGACGCCGCCGTCGTCACAGCCTTAATCCTTCAATTGTATCCCTCTCCTCTTCCCTCCCTCCCTCTCTCTCTCTCTCTCTCTCTCTCTCTGTTCTCTCTGTAGTTTAATCGGCCCTCAGATATCGTCGGAATTGCTTCAAGTCCATCGCTCCGTGCATCGATTCTCATTCAATTCCGCGTTTCTGAGTACCAATGCATTCTGTCATATCGGACATGTTGGCTGGCTTTACGGTTAGCTGCAACTGTTGCAGGACCCTCGTGGAAGCTTTGGAGATTTGTCAGGATCCTCGATTTCATGTTTAGTCTCTTCCAACGTACCGGCTGGGCACCGTTCCCCACGCTGCACATACCGCACTATGCCTCGCGCGAACAGGGAATTCAGTGAAGGCGTTGGTGGCTTACACGTGCCTTGGAGGAGATACCAGGTCGTGGTGGCGGCGACTCGGGATATGGGAATCGGCAAGGACGGGAAGTTGCCCTGGAAGCTGCCCCGCGAGCTCAAGTTCTTCAAGGAGCTCACTTCTGCAGTAATAGATCCGACAAAGAGGAATGCGGTCCTGATGGGCAGGAGGACCTGGGAGAGCATCCCTCGGCACTTCCAACCTCTTCCCGGGCGGTTCAACGTTGTGCTGACACGGTCAGTGAATGTCGAGATTGAGAGCAGCCGAGATGTCGTGTCGTGCAGAAGTGTAAGCTCGGCTCTGGAGATGCTCTCTGCGTCTCCTTATCGTTCCACGATAGAGAATGTCTTCGTTATAGGCGGTGGTGAGATCTTAAGGTAAATTGTTAGCATCAGTGTACTTGATGCAGATCACTTGTTCGAAGCATGATGATGGGTGCCGCTTTATGCAGAGAAGCGCTCAATTCTCAGCTATGCGATGCGATTCACATCACTGAAATTGAGACGGACATTGACTGCGACAACTTTATCCCCCAGATCAATACATCCATTTTTAAGCTGTGGTACTCCTCTTCACCGGTTGTAGAGAATGGCATCCGATATTCTTTTGCGACGTACATCCTTGTTAGAAACTCTTCGATGGGACATCAACCGGGTAACAGCGGAGATAAGTTGAGCGACTCTACTGCCGATTCTAAGATGTTAGGTGCAGAGAGCTTCTCTTTCCTTCCAAAGACTATCTTGTGGAGACACGAGGAATTTGCATACCTGAAGCTGGTCAAGGAAGTCCTATCAAATGGGATTCGCAAGGTCGATAGTACAGGTCATGGCCTCATGTCGAAACTCGGTCTTCAGGTGTCATTACATGCTTGTTCTTTTTCTTCTTGTTTGTCTTTAATGTGAAAGTAAGGTCTCTCTGAAAGGAATTGTGGGTCTCATATAACTTTTTGCAGATGAGGTTCAATCTCCGGAAAACTTTTCCACTTCTTACAACGAAGGTATGATTTCTCTCTTCGGCCTCGAATGCAATTTCAAAGTTCAGATCTTTTTGTCAATGTTGGACTTTCTGTTATGATGATTTATAAAGCAAATACTACACACTTTTTTTAAGTTGTACTCATTGGCTTTTTGTGTTTCTCTTCCTATGTAAACAGAGGTTAGATTGGCAAGGGATTGGGGAAGAATTTCTACAATTCATCGATGGTCCAATTAACATTCAGGTATCAGATAAGTTTGCACTGGAATTCGTTTTCTTTCAGTTTTATGCAGATTACTATTTCAGTAGTATCAGGTTTTATATGATGTCATGGTACTATGCAAATTTCTAATTCAGTAATGTTCTTGGATTCTACTGGAATTCGTTGTGGATTCTGTTCTCGATCAGTTAACAGATACTGTCAACAAGATCATTAGCTGTTCAGACGATCAGAGGATCATCCTCTCAAGCAACAGCCCATTGTCGGAATTCAAGATGGAACTCCTGTCTCGGCACATGGTTGCTCAGGTACCTAACAGGACTTGCAGTCACGCCCATTATTACTCTCCAAGTAGACGTCATCACAATAAACACCAAAAATCAATTTACCATTATGTTTATGTCTGTGCAGTTTCACATATCCAATGGAGAACTTTCCTGTCAAACCTACCATGAATCGGCTGATGTTGCTGTAGATCTTCCATATAGCATTGTGTTGGGCGCCTTATTAACGCGTACCATTGCTCATCTTTGTGGTACGTGCCTTGTGGCTGCTGTCCCTTTTATAGGAAATCCCTGAGCCAATTTCTCAAATCGTTTTAACTATGTTCGAGATTGAGTTAAACCACAGGTCTTCATCCTGGTGAGTTGATACTAGCGATTGGAAATGCTTATGTCTCTGAAAGTCACGTCGGGCCCCTGAAGGAGCAACTTGAGAGACTGCCCCAGCCCTTTCCCGTAAGTCTCACAAAGATTTTGATTGCGAAACTATATCATTGTTCCCTTACATTTTCCATTACCAAAGATACAGAAGTATATAAGAACATCATCGGTACAAGCCCTCTACCGATGGATGGATAATGCACTTAATTTTATTGTTTCATTACAGTATCTGGAGATCGTTGCAGAAAGGAAGCCTCTAGGCTTGTTTACAGCTACTGATTTCAGNAAAGCAAATACTACACACTTTTTAAGTTGTACTCATTGGCTTTTTGTGTTTCTCTTCCTATGTAAACAGAGGTTAGATTGGCAAGGGATTGTGGAAGAATTTCTACAATTCATCGATGGTCCAATTAACATTCAGGTATCAGATAAGTTTGCACTGGAATTCGTTTTCTTTCAGTTTTATGCAGATTACTATTTCAGTAGTATCAGGTTTTATATGATGTCATGGTACTATGCAAATTTCTAATTCAGTAATGTTCTTGGATTCTACTGGAATTCGTTGTGGATTCTGTTCTCGATCAGTTAACAGATACTGTCAACAAGATCATTAGCTGTTCAGACGATCAGAGGATCATCCTCTCAAGCAACAGCCCATTGTCGGAACTCAAGATGGAACTCCTGTCTCGGCACATGGTTGCTCAGGTACCTAACAGGACTTGCAGTCACGCCCATTATTACTCTCCAAGTAGACGTCATCACAATAAACACCAAAAATCAATTTACCATTATGTTTATGTCTGTGCAGTTTCACATATCCAATGGAGAACTTTCCTGTCAAACCTACCATGAATCGGCTGATGTTGCTGTAGATCTTCCATATAGCATTGTGTTGGGCGCCTTATTAACGCGTACCATTGCTCATCTTTGTGGTACGTGCCTTGTGGCTGCTGTCCCTTTTATAGGAAATCCCTGAGCCAATTTCTCAAATCGTTTTAACTATGTTCGAGATTGAGTTAAACCACAGGTCTTCATCCTGGTGAGTTGATACTAGCGATTGGAAATGCTTATGTCTCTGAAAGTCACGTCGGGCCCCTGAAGGAGCAACTTGAGAGACTGCCCCAGCCCTTTCCCGTAAGTCTCACAAAGATTTTGATTGCGAAACTATATCATTGTTCCCTTACATTTTCCATTACCAAAGATACAGAAGTATATAAGAACATCATCGGTACAAGCCCTCTACCGATGGATGGATAATGCACTTAATTTTATTGTTTCATTACAGTATCTGGAGATCGTTGCAGAAAGGAAGCCTCTAGGCTTGTTTACAGCTACTGATTTCAGACTTATGGACTACCATCCTCTCCCTTAAGTGCCGAGCAAGGGATGGAGGTAGAGACGTGGAGAAGACAGCGTACAGCCTGCACATGTGACTGATATAGGTCTAGTGAGGAAGAAGAAAAGTCCTTTTTCCCCCAACTTTTCACGAGAGAATTCCAACTTCGAGCTTTGCTGAGATATCCCAGAGACACCGTTTTTCTGTAACTAGACATAACATACTAGGTAGCAAATAAACCAAATTACAAGTTTTAGTCTTGCTACTCTTTCAATGCAAGTAGAGCTTAAGGTCGACAGTACCGCACCTGGGCTTGACTGCAGCTTCCCTCTCTTTCTATACTAATCCGTCCGTTTTGTGGAATCTGTTCACTGGTAGGATCCATCCAACTTGCCCCGGAGGAACTCGACTAGTCCTCGGAGTGCGATCTCGGGATCCCGAGACTTCATCAGCTCTCCCGCGATTTCAGCCGGGGTTGCCTGAACACTCTCCAACAGCTCCTTAATCTCCACAAATGAGGGATGCTCCCGAGCTAATCCGAGGTAGTTGCGTGCCAGTGTCTCGAACCCGCTGAAGGTGCAGTAGGACATGTGGATGTGCAGGTCCATCCGCCCGGGCCTCAGCAGCGCCGGATCGAGCCGGTCCTTGTGATTGGTCGTGAACACGATTATCCTCTGATCCCCACAGCTCGACCACAGACCGTCGATGAAGTTGAGTAGACCCGAGAGCGTAATCTGCACCATGGCATATTAGAGGAAGATCGGAATTCAAAGCCGAAGGGTCAGTTAAAGCTCTACCTTGTCGTCATCCGATGTCTTCGACTCCGGGGAGAANGGATCGAGCCGGTCCTTGTGATTGGTCGTGAACACGATTATCCTCTGATCCCCACAGCTCGACCACAGACCGTCGATGAAGTTGAGTAGACCCGAGAGCGTAATCTGCACCATGGCATATTAGAGGAAGATCGGAATTCAAAGCCGAAGGGTCAGTTAAAGCTCTACCTTGTCGTCATCCGATGTCTTCGACTCCGGGGAGAAGTCAATATCTTCGATCACTATAATCGACCGGCTGCCGGTCCCGATCAACAGCCTCNATCAATGTCTTCGATCACTATGATCGACCGGCTGCCGGTCCCGATCAACAGCCTCCTCAGATCCGAATTACACTGCACCTCGTTCAAGTCCAAGTAGTACACGTCGAACTTGAGGTGATTCGCCACTGCCGCCACCAAGGTCGACTTCCCGGTCCCAGGTGGCCCGTACAACAAGTAACCACGCTTCCAAGCTCGCCCGACACGCCTGTAATACTCCCTCCCCGTCACGAAGCAGTTCAGGTCCTCAATCAGCGCCGCTTTCGCCTCGGGGTCCATGGCGATGGTGTCGAGCGTGGCTGGGTGGTTGAGATTTATCGATCCCCAGTAGTCGCGGCCGCCGTAATCCACTGTATGGAGCTTCACCGCCTTCCTCTGGTCCCTGATCTCCTTGGCTCTGCTGAGGATCCAAGGGAGGTAGGATTCGATCACAAGGTCCCGGTGTTTCTTGGGAAACCGAAGCTCGAAGTGCCGAGACTCAGACTTTGAGATCGAGTGCCTCTCGCCGGACTTCGGAGGACTCGATCGATCCCCATTAGGCACCGACATCAAGATCCACTTCAGCTCCACGCCATTGAACGTGTCGACGAGTTCTTGATCCCGATCGATACTGACCGCCAATTCATCTTCCTAGAAACAGTAACATAGATTCCACTCAACATCTCCAAGATGCCATTTTCCTTTAAACCATGAATTCCTCATTGTTATGTTACCTGCACCGGCTTGTGCACATCGATCCGGCTCACTGACAGGGTTAGCTTGGTGCCCAAGTAAAGGGTCGTGGCCTCGAACAGCTGGTTCAGGGTGAGCCCGTTCGAGTCCCTGATCAACACAGTGACCTGGGATGAGAACCGGCTGGAGATGGCTCGGAGCCGTGACATCAGGTAGGTCTCGACTGCATCGGGCATGCGGTCGGCCAGCCGCAGCGCGATAGTGGACAGGGCTAGAGAGGCTGCAACCGACAGCACGGCCCTAGAAGTTTGCGGAAGGTTCTCGGGCAACCAGAGCATTTTCTATTAGGCATCTGTCTCTCTTCAGAAGACGCAAACCGAATCTTATAATCAACGAATTTTCCTTTTTGCGCCTTTTTTTTTTCTTCTTTTAATGTTCATACTATTTGTTTCTTGGAGAAGAAGACGTTGTCAATTGCGACAGTGCAAGCAGACGTGGCAACAATCGGCACCCCCACAAAAAAAAAACGGTGACCGGACAAATATTTTTGAATCACTTGAGAGATCATATATCACGTTAGTATGAAAGTATTAAAATAAATTTTATAATAAAAAATTATTTATTATACATATATACTTATATATGCGCAGCACCAGCACGGCCGAAAACTCCGTGGCGGCCCTAGCTCTAAGTGCTAGAAAGCTCTAGAGTAGACGACGGTCAGAGGGAGCGCTTGAATGGGCCGTCAAATTCTTATGGGCCGAATTGATGAAAGCCCATCCTGGCCAACTAGCCCAATTGGCCCTAGTCTTTTAATAATAAAAAAATTGACTAATTCATAACATTTTAGAGGAGAGCTAAGTTTTAGACAAAATTACGTGAAATCTATATAAAATTTCACAAATTTTTACTGAGTTGAATGCGACGATCTTTTTACTTATTCGGTGATGTTACAGAATCATTTGTGCCTCGATTATATCGCTCGTTTTTTTCTTTCAAAGAGAAAAAAAAATCAATTTCTGAAAGTGTCTATTTTTTATTAAAAAGAATTAAATAGATAACGTTGAACATGTCTTAATACTGGTGATTAGTGCTAAACCAGCTGGTACTAGTCCAAAATGTCAAGACCTCTGCCTCATGACGTTGACCAGCCAGCTATCCCATGGGACCGACAGGCACGAGCCGGTCTCCACAATGTCGCCGTCAACATGACATGTCAGACCACGTGATCCAATGCACAAAAATCTACACCCACCCACCCACCCACACACACAGAGATATATAGGATTTCGACCGAAATCTCGCCATAGTCGATTTTCTCGGTCAATGCTGGCGGGCTCGCCAGTCTTTTCAGCGCGAAAATATCGTATTCATGCCAGAGAGGCGCCCACTCGAGTAAAGCGGCACATATAAGCCAAACGTCCTTGCCCAGCAGCGCACCCTGTGGTCCTATCGAGCCACGTTATTAAGATCGACGGTATAACCATATTTTTGCAAGTGCTCAATTATGNCGTCCTTGCCCAGCAGCGCACCGTGTGGTCCTATCGAGCCATGTTATTAAGATCGACAGTATAACCATATTTTTGCAAGTGCTCAATTATGATTGGTTCTTACTGTATATAGATAGAGCAAAAAGGGAGCCCTTCTCGAGTCAATTTCGTAGTTGGCTGGCTCCACTTTGGCCAACTTGGTGANAGTTCTTACTGTATATAGAGCAAAAAGGGAGTCCTTCTCGAGTCAATTTCGCAGTTGGCTGGCTCCACTTTGGCCAACTTGGTGAATTTTAAAATTTCTACGACATTAAAATTAAAAAAAAATTTACCCTTTTGTCAAGGAGAATGACTTGGCATATAGCTTGACAGTGATACTTGGGTATGCACATTTATTGTTGAAATAATTCAAAATTAATGAATTTGCCTAGTGGGTACGGGACAGCCACCCTTTTTCTTCTTCTTCCTTTTTTTTTTTATATAAATTTCTTTTAAAGCACTATGGGCAATTTCTCATCCTATAGAATTGATATAAAAAGTGTAATTAATAAATACTGACCTATATATAGATATATACATATGTTCATATGAGACCGGTCTTATGAGAAGTACGATTTATTGCACCGCAGTTTTGTTTCATTAACAACAGTCAAATACCATATCTCATTTTAGTGAAGAAATCGGCCAGTATAGTTCCACTGGTAGAGATGCATTTCCTCTTCGTTTTGGCTGGTTGAGAGGGTTTTTATCCCTTCATTAACAAAAAAATGACAATAATTAACATATAAACATATACTGTTTTATAGATACAAGTCTAATCTCTTATAAATTACCTATATTTAAATACTACTATAGGGAGAGTCTCCCATACAAAATAATGTTACTAGACACAAAAGCTAGCTCACCCAGTTGGATCATTTTTCCTTGCTTGACGTAAGTCATGAGCTATGACATTCATAGTGCAGGAAATCCAGCCGTATAACCGACTATTAAAGCTTGCAACACATGTAAAAAAAAAAAGAGGGATCAACTTTACAATCCCAGCTAGATTCCTTCTTTCCATTAACAAAAGCAATAACCTCCTTAGAATGTGAAAAGAAGTAGATATCAATCGAATTTCTTGAGTAAGAGATTCAAGCAGCAGAGGCTACAGCATGAGCTTTAGCTTGTGCAAGGGAGCGCACTTGGTGGGGCTGAATCCAGTAGAGAACTCTTGTCCATCGCTTATGCCACCCCTACAGCATATGTTCTTGTTCTGTCCCACGCTACATCTGTATAATACCGATGTCTATTTCCATACCATGAGAGCTTTCTCTTGAGGTTGCAAAGGAAGGAACTGCAGAATCAAAAGGGTTATAAATCAAAGAAAGCAAGGTTGTATGTCTGTATTCTTGAAATGTAGAAGAGGACACCGAGCCAATGAACCTTGTAAGGATCTTTTCTTCCCATTATGCAAGATGTTGTTTCTTTCTTTCCAAATAGCCCCCAGGAGAATAAAATCAGTTAGGTGCTGGGATTTAATGTCTGAAACATCTGGAAGGAAACTGAATTCCAAAAGAGTTGCAGTTCCAATTTCTTAACATGCCATTGATGACTTATGGTGTATGGACAATGACCAAACGGGTGTTCAAATCCATCACATTCCCAATCACACAAGGGGCCGGACCCATTCAAAGTGGTTGTGCAGCAGCATACCCATGAAGGACAGCTTGACGTCACTCTCCATAAATTAAGTTTTAATATGTTGTGAATTTTGGATTCCTATACCTTTTTTTTTCAAAATTTTTTTCAGGGTTTCTATAAAGTTTATTCTATTATGTAGTCAGTCAAGCAGTAGTTTTTAACCGAATGTCTATTCCATTTTTATTCTTGGCCCAAATGTCCCATGATAGTCTCTTACAGGGTGGCTGCAATATCTAATATGTAATCATAATGTCTGTGCCCGACAATCTTTAATTAATTCCAATGACAAATTATGCCCTCGAAATGGGGCGTTTATAAGTTAGACGGTCCCGGTCGTCATATTTGTCTCCGTCTCTATCTTTGTCTTGAGATATTCGATTTTACAAACCAGGGAAACTGGGCCCAGATACGAGCTGGCGGGAAGGAAAAGGGGAAGCTTATTATATTGCTCGATAGTGGACACAACTACTCGTAATCAATCATTATATAATAATACAGTGTGTAAAGTATAATTAATCTTCTTAATTATTTTCATTGGCCTGCCGTTATTAAACTTGAAGTGATAAAGAAATCGATGAATTCTCCCAACCAACCTTAGCTAAGAAAAATTTTCTCTTATCTGTGAACGCAACATTACTTCTCGATTCAAGATGGAGGGGTTCCGATCGATCCCATTATGGCAAGTGAATTTTCCCCCTTTTTTTTCTTTCAATTCCGTCGTGAAGATTTTCATTTAACTTTATTTATTTATTTCGAGTTCTAGGAAGACGGAAGGGTCGAAAATCTGGGATCATGTATTGATAGCGTCTATAGAGATTCCAATCATCACCTAAAGTCTTCGATCGATCCAGTCCAAAACCCGGAATCTATCCTATCTAATGGTTGGATTGTGCCACTTAGAGTAGGCCAGATTGAACGGATAACAACTGCACACTACTACGTTGGGATTTAGGAGTTATTTTAATATTTAAGAGATATCATAAGGAGAAATTAATTAGGAAGTATCAATTAAAAAGACAGATAGACAAGTGAACCAGCAAAACTCCTGAGGTGTTTGGTGCTGTACCGATAAAAAAAGAATGAAAAGGGAACACCAATTCCGATCCTTTGGTCCCATTTGATTATGGAACATATTTTATTTCCCTTTCGGTTCATAGAGAAAGGGGAAAATTACAAGAAGAACACTTCAATGGACTGTGTGGATAAGAGACAGTTGCTGTAGTATGAAGAAACCCTAGCTTACTTCTATCTCTCTCCCTCTCTCTCTTTTGTATGTGTCACATGTTATCTTTGAATATAATAAGTCATCATCGATTCAAATTCGAGTGATGTCCGCTGATTAGAGAGGGTAAAACTCTCTCTCAATGATGGGTTATTTCCATTTACATGTTTATGGAGCAGTGAGACTTGGTCTAAGAACAGGAGAAGCTAAACTGCTGTGATCAATCCGAGCTGGTTAGCATCCATCCACACACAATTAAAATTCTTCTGGATAGAGACTCCTGGGAATGCTATTCTTCGATCAATTTGTCGGGAATTAATTGAATTGAAAGAGATTCTCAGCTTGTTTCGATTATAGCATCCATCCATCCATCTTGTTCCAACAACTTCTAGCTAATTCGAATGGCTTACAAATTTTTGGGAATGGTACAATCATGTGGTGCCCGCGGCAAGGAAAAAAGGGACGATGCCCTAAAAGGGCACATGGATTCAGTGAAACGATATTATTCTTAATCAAATACAAAAAGATTCGGAACTAAAACCATCATTAAAATCCACCTCACGATTTGTATTATTTTCTTTCCATTGCCCCTCGAAAACCATAAGGCCATTCTGCGACCGAAAGAATAGGAACTCTCCAGGCGGGTCACTTTCAATCGCATATTCACCCGAAAGGAGTAATACAACAATAATTGATTCCTCATCTCCCATCTCAATTTCTTCGTGGGGAAGAATTTTCTAATCGAGAAAAGGCAACCAACCCCCCAAATTATAGCTCGAAATTCATACTAATATCGGAGTTATTCCCTCGAATCATTTGATTGAAATATGCAGATAATTAACTCGCACGATCTTAGTATAATCCGGACTCGGTCGTGGGAAATTTACGCTGTACAGCAACTCCTCCATGTGATTAGTTATCTACAAGCTAGTTAAATCATGAAAATCCCCCTCTCGTCATTTGCTCGCGCTTGAGCTCTCAAATTTAACCTCATGGAGTTGACCTCAATTTATTAGTACTCGTCGGTCAGTCACTAGTTCCTGACAGCTAAGGCCATGTCGCTGACGTTGTGGTGGCTTCCCGCCGGGACATTGGCCGTCGGATCGGCCATGAGCTCCATCTGCAGGAACCGCCTGGTCCTCGCGATGTGGTTCTCCACGATCTGCTTGAACTCCTCGTTGCTGAGATCGTCCACCGACCGCCTCTGCGGCCTGGCATGGGCCAAGTCCCGGCCATTCTCAGTCGTCGACCTCCTCAACGCCCGGCCGTGCTCGTGCCTGCACGACCTCACTGCCAGTGCCGACCTCGTCCTCCCGTAATTCCTTCCTCCGTCCTTGACAGCAGTCGTGACGACGTTGGGAGTAGTGGAAATTGCCCGAGAAACCTCCGGCTCAGTGGGCTTGGCCTCCGCTACATAAGGGACAATCTGCAGATTCTTCTGGGAGGTCTCCTCCGTCGACTCCTCCAGCTCCAGAGGGCGAGCGCCGGTGACTTGAGCGGTTCCCGCATACGAGAGGTACTCGTCATAGATTCCACCGGAGGAGTCAGCTGCCGCCCCGGTCTTCTGTTTCCTGTCTTCGATGCGGGAGAGGATCACGATGACCACGATGATGCAGTTGCTGAGGAGGAACACCGGGAGAGGCCTCCCGAGGAGATGGAACAGGCGGAGGGAGTGATCGAGGGCGACGGAGAGGCAGCCGCCGGAGCACCACGAGAGCAGGACGAGCATCGCCAGGCAGGCCTCGGCCACGTGCACGAGGGACTTGAACTGACCGGTTTTCCGGCGTCGGCCCCCGGCCTTGGCCTTCCCGACCTTGACGGTGTCCACAAACTCGGCGCAGGAGTCCATGATGGAATGGACCGGCCACGATCTGGGCGTCCGGGGAGGGTAGCGAGTTGTTTTGAGTGAAGGGTAAGAAAAGAGCTGCTGCAGTTAGGAGGGAGAAATGATGGAAGAAGAAGTAGACGAGGAATGTGAGCAACTCTGTGGATCAGTTGTTGGGTTATTATAGAAGATAAAAGGATTTCCGACTCCGTGGTGAGGGGTTACGGGCTAGGGCAGGGGACGAAGTGGACAAAGAAGATATTAGGTAAAAAGCGTAATGGACCAAAGAAGAAGACGGGGAAGAAATAATGAGTAAGAGGATCCACTCTCATTCACTTCTGACCTACCCTCTAAACTCATAAAACCCTTATATAATTAAAAATATTAAAATAAATAATCAATTAAGATTATCTATATTTTTTAAAATAAGTATTGATTTTATGTGATATAAATGAAGAGAAGCTATCATTGAAATAATTTTATGTATTATTAGGTGGGTCTAGGTTAAACCTAAGCTAGTCGGATACTGGATTTTTTATTTTCAAAAAAATAGCAATGGTATGTGGTGCATATCGAAAAGAAGAGAGGCAAATGGAGTGTCAGTCGGTGTTAAAAGTCACTTCTCGATCTCATGTGAAGAAGGATGATTTCTGTTGCCCTTTGCATGAGAAAAATAATTATGATATGATAGGTTAAAAAATACATATAATAAAAGATTAGATACCATCGATCTATCAATTTACTCATTCGAATTGAATNCGATAGGTTAAAAAATACATATCATAAAAGATTAGATACAATCGATCTATCAATTTACTCATTCGAATTGAATACGTAACAAATTTCTTATAAGTTCCATGAAAATTTTACATGTTACATCAGCTCATCGAGCCCGAGATCGACCTCCTCACGTCCCCTGGTCGGAATGAGATTCGACCGTCCGTCCACGATCACGTTTCACCGTGGGCTGTGTAATTCTTCAAATCGAGCTTTTATCGTCCACCTCTCATGGCCGCCGCCCCTCCACTTTTTCGGAGTCCCTCACGAGCATGCCCTGCAAAAAGTAAGCAGACCTCTACGCTTTTCATCCTTCACCTCTCTCTTTTCTACCGTGCGTTATTGCATGGTGTTCAGGATTTCGATGAGCCCTAGCTGAGATACGATTGAGTCATAAGGTCAACCTTCCTAGGGTAAAATTTCCTTTTGACTTAAAAGATGACCAATGAAATTTGAACTAAAATCATATTTCACGATTATTTTTAATCTTTTATGTGTATATATATATAGATAGATAGATATATGGTTTTCAAGGACACTGTGGACATATGATTGTTGGTTGGGCATACTATTATTGATCGTGCTCGGCCAAATTGAGTATGGGACTTCGTCGGGGGCTCTACAGTTGCATTTATTAGCAACTGTATGTTACATGGTCGAGGAGAGAGCTCGTGATAGGTAGATGGAGGGAGAGGGGACAAAGTTTACCCGAATTCCAGAATTACCCCCCTTGGATCGGGACTGATTTTTTTTAATTATTATATAAGAGATATTAATCTAAAAGTATAAGAAAATACAAAAATAAAATATAACGATTATTAAATTTAAAATAATACCATTATTTCATTTTTTATTCCAAAATGGAAAGGTCATTGATTTTGTTCATGTTGATGGCGGGCTTACCGTAATATTAGTTGCTAGATCCTTAATAAAGATCACGAGAACCCATCTCATCTTGCCATGCATCAATTCCACGTGGTGCGATTGAGACCGTGAAAAATGCCTGAGCCCTCAAAAGATGAGGAAACTTTTACTTTTCTCCTTTGGTAGAAATTCGATACGGTATTTAAAGATAAGAATTTAAGTGTGAGGTGATAAGTTTTACAATCATGGGATTTAAATTTTGAATCATCAAATATTAGTGTCGGACGGATTTCCAGACCAAATCGATAGTACGCTCGGAAAGTTTTCTCACCGGGAGGATGTCAAGAGGACACGGGATCCTCAAGTCACTGCAAGAAAAAGGAGTTGAGAAAAGGGGTGGGTTGCTTCTCAGTGGATCGGGTAGATTCCCCCGCCGCCCTTCCAAACGTGAAGAGAATATGAAGACGGAAAATGAAAAGGTGAGAAAGCAAAATTATTATATTACATACT
>CXYZ01003051.1:490836-516643 GCA_900006705.1 Sonneratia caseolaris
TTTTTTTGAAGGAACTGGACCGGGTGAGTGGCCGGTTCCCAGTTGAACCGGTCGAACCGGCCGGCCCGGTCCGGTTTTTAAAACTATGCTATCTCACAATTGCTTGATCATAAAGAAAATATAATATTTTTTCTATAATCATTGGGTAATTAATTTTCATTTCCTAATTTTCTGTAAATTTATCTACATTCCCTCCAATTATCATTATATGATGACTCACTCAATTAAAGCGTACAACACGAGGGTTAATCAGTACACGCCCCCGGCTAAAAACTTCATTTAACGATAATATACAATGACAAAATTATACATAAGAGAAATACAATTTGACGAATATGTCCTCAAGAAGAGCTTGTGGGATAATCCTAGCCTAGCACTTACAGCAGTAGCTAATTGCTTGATGGTGCATACGATTCGGATAACTAACCGTTCGATTAATGTGGTGTCGAGTATTTCATTTGTACATACTAGACTCGAGCCGAATGTCGGTGCAGAAAGGATGTCTAGCTAGCTAGTACAAGATTCCTCGAGGGATTTTTATGTAATCGGCAACTTCGAGATTGATATGTGCGACCAAACCGTGAAACTGCGGGGACCTCCTAAGTCGAAACTTTGTCGGGCCTATTGATGCTCTATTAACTCTTAGGACTACATGGCTGGATTGATTAGATGCCCTTTTTCAGGCGAGAGATAGTTCCCAAAGACAAATAATTAAAAAGGAAAAATGAGAGTAAACGTTTCAATTCTATTAATATTATTATCAATTAAAAATTTTATATTTAATTTTTATCGATAAGACATTATCTACATTCTCGGATCTGTCTGTAAAATGAATGAAAAAGATAATAATAATAATAATAATAATAATAATAATAATATTATGGGCATCTATATTGTTAATTTAGTTACTAGTAGATATTTATTTAGGCCACGGCCCAAGCGTGCTTCCCCGTGAAATCATTTTTCTCCCCGCTTTAGCAAATAAATGTTATTTTGTTTTATTTTATTTTATTCTGTTCATCCTTTAAAATATCAAAATATGGTGGAACTTATGTCCCATTCGTTGCCGAATCAATGGATCTTCATAAATAAATAAATAAATAAACATACATATTAGGACAGGACTTCGGTAAAAATCTATATCTAAATCACATATTTTAAAATTATTATTATTTTAGTCATATATATTTGAATTTATAATATATTTAAATGATAATTTTAATAATTTACTGAAATAACATTTAACTACGTTATTTGGTATGAGATGTTAGCATAATTTTGTCATGTCATAATGCCACACTGGTCAAACTATCTCATATCAATATGTCATGTCAACAACTTAATATTACGTTATTATATCACATTGACAAATAACGATCACGCCAACGTGTCCTTAAAATTATTATTTAAGTGTATTAGAAAATAAAGTGTATAAAATTGAAATAGTTATTCTTGAGTATATATATATATATATATATTCACAACTTACATAAAAAAGACAAATATTTACAATTTTGATTATAATTATCCCAATAGATATATAAAATTCTTGGATAATGCCATTTTAAGTGAAGTATTAACATGATTAATGAAATCTGAAGGAGACAACAATACCTAAAAGGGAGGTATAATAATGAACCCAAGAGAAACGTACACAAAGACAAGCAACAACTCCTGTTTAAGAATATCGAATTTGTTGTCTGTCGGTATCAGTAGACGACTTGCAAATAATGAAATAACGTTGCATAATACTCGTAAAATTCCCCCCAAAAAAATAAAAAAAAAATTGTTTTTCCCTTTTGCGCCTCGTAGGACAAACTACAATGCTGTAAAAATCCCGAGCACATAGTAATCGAGCACGAGACCCACCTTGAATCGATTCCTCAATTCTCCCAGCGTGTTCAATTTGGGGTACCGATCGATTCCGGCTACCTACCCGCAAGGGAAATAAAAATAAGAATAAAAATAAAAGAATTTGTGGTTCGGTCCAATCTCGAAATGTCCGTCGAGTCTACTTGTGTACACACCCCATCCTGGCCCGACTAGCAAATATCATAATCAATTAATCCTTAGTCGCTAAGGAAGAAGAGGCCACGCAGCCGCTTGTCGCCTACGATCGCCAATACCAACTCCCTCCAAAGTGCGCTCTCGCGCTTTGCCTTTACATAATTTTATTTCATATAAAATAATAAAAAGGGTAAAGCAAACCCACCAGTAATAAAGCTTTGATCCTCTCCACCCAAGCTTGACACTTGCGCCATTCTGAGATTGGGCTCTTAACCATTTCATCTCAGATGTCCACGTGTAAAAAGCGTGCGTAGTTTTGTGGCCCGATTGTTAACCACGCACATAATCATATGGCACGGTCGAATCGGCTTATAGAATCTCATGAATCGGTCCCACTCGGTCGGTTCATCATCACCCTCCTCCAGTATGCTGATTGATTTGCGTCTAATGCTGAAGAAGTGAAACGTGGCAGGAGTTGGGTATTTGTTTGGGGTCAAAAAGGAGCTGCTTTTCCGGATCCTTGGAGTTCTACCTGCCACTGATCTATAACCCGTGGAGCCTTGGAGTTCCTCTTGCTTTTCCGGATCCCATTCAAGAAAGAAAACTGGTAAATCTTGAGTTGCCACAGTCGAAATGAATCCTCACATGAGCCTAACGAGTGAATGTTCGAGAAAGGAGACACGAGTTTGCTGTAGTAAACTGGGCATTTTTATGCCTCTGCTGCAATGCAACGAGTGCATATCTGCAGATCCCATGACCTTTACATGAGTTGAGATCGTGCCTTCAATTCAGATTGCTCGATATAGAATTTCTGCAAAGACAAAAAGGGTCACGGCTAATTATAAGGTGAGGTTCAATTGCTTCGGCCCAAATTAACTCTGCCACTAATCAGCCCGATATTCAACCTCGACCCAGCCCGTAAAGATCTAGTGCCTCAGGAGACTATGCGTGTCCATGCGATCGAGCCACAAGCTCATCGGTCACAACCTTGGGCCAGGTTCGAGGTCTGGAGAGAAAGCTCTCTGTCGAGTTCGAGTATTGTTCAATCCCGAACTTGGAGTGCTCCGTTATTCAAGGTCTCAATCGGTCTCTATGCTGAATCATGTTCATGCAGATTGTTGGTGCAGTAGTATCGCACTGCTGTTTCCTCCAGAAATGCAGCACTCCTGGCTTTGTGTTTTGCGCGCACGCTCCTGTTTGGATGGTATTGTAGAATCGATCTAAATTCCGTTAAAACGCTCGTCGGAAACCGAAAATTGGATCAACGGTCAAAAGACAATTCAAGAGAAAACTGCATCGCTGGCAACCGGCAGCTGTACCAGAACAAAGAACAGGAAGTACCAGACAGCAGTTCAAGCGAAAACTTTTGACAGATCGTTGGAGGGATCATGATAATGACACAAAGCTCGATGTGTTTAGGGTTAGGTGCAACGTTTACTCTCGACGTGGATGTGAGTTCCTCTCTGCAGCCACCGACGACCAAGTTCCACTCCAGTTGCAGGATCGAGAATAAACCCGTATGTGACAGATCCGTCATGACTGTTGACTTTAACATCTGGCTACGTTCCTCCCTGGTCGGCATGGCATCAAAGAGAAGGGATCCTCGACACCCAATGGAAGGAACCTGCGCATTACGATTGTTGAAGGGTAGGTGTATAGTATATGAGCAGTGTTAGCTTCATGAATCATGCCTTGTCCCCATCTACCCCGGTTTCCCATCAACTCTTCGGTACCCTACCCTCCATTTGAACTTAGGACACTGATAACTACGCCTGCTCGTGTATCGCTCGATCGATCGAGCGTAGAACGACAGCAGCGATCACGCATCGTTAAATCTTGTTCTTTTCCGCGTATGGAATGAAACCCAGAGATCCGAGTAGCCACCTCATCTTCGAGACTTTGAACGAGTCATATGCATCTGATTCCTTCTAGAAGCTCCAACCTAGAATCATGACATGTATCTCGTTCTGGTGAAAATTTTAAGGGGGGCAAAAAAATTATATGTGCAGTCCATCTCGTGACCTAACAAATTGGAGAACGTGTCTGAGTAACCTAAATAGCTACCGTAACTTGTGTTTGTTAAGATAATTGAATTGGTTCTTTATCACCGTATTACTATAAATACTCTTTCTAGGACTCGAGCTAAGACGGGTCGAGTTGACTCGAGCAGACCCGTGTTGGATCACGGGGGTAGGGTTGGTCGATGGGCCAAGTCTTCGGGCACTGCAACCACCCATAATTAACTGTAAATTAATAAAAATTAAGAAGCCATTGGATGTTTATTGTGAAGCATCCATACCTAAGATCATTTCGTACTCAGAAATTATTGAGATATAACTAATTCATATTCGAGTCGGATAAATCCACTAACGAGATAAAATCCTGTTAATATAAAGTCTTTTTCATTATTTAGTGCAATATAATAGGCTACCTCTCTTGTCAGTCGACGAGCTAAATTAAGAACCTGCACAGGGGCTGGCACCAACTACCAAGCACGTGCAGTAACTGTCGGTTGGTCACGTGATGTTTGGAAAAGCTTTGATCGTTAGATTAGTTGTTTGTCAGAAAACCGGTCTCTGTACCGTGTTTGTATATATCCCCCAAAGTCACTCATCATTTATTAGTCCAACACTTGTACTCTCTTCTCCTGTCTGTCCATCTTTCTTCCATCTTACACTCAGGGAGTTTGAAGTCCCCCGGCGGCGCCCCGAATTCGGAGTAGGAAACGAGAACCGGAGCTTCAGCCATGGGGAAGGAGGCTGAGGTAGTGTGCGTCACTGGAGCTGCCGGCTTCATCGGGTCCTGGCTCGTGATGAGGCTCCTCGAGCACGGCTACACTGTCCGGGCCACCGTCCGGGACCCCAGTTCGGTTTCCTACTAAGATTCATCTCTACTTAAAAGCTCCGTAAGGACGTTTATGGTGAAACTGTGATGTGATGATATTATATATACGTTTCTGTGTGTTGGGCAGATAACATGAGGAAGGTCAAGCATTTGCTGGACTTGCCCAAAGCCAAGACGCACCTAAGCCTGTGGAGGGCTGATCTGAATGAAGAAGGAAGCTTTGATGAGCCGATCCATGGCTGCACCGGAGTATTCCATGTCGCAACCCCCATGGACTTCGAGTCCAAAGACCCGGAGGTACTAACTTTGTGGAGAAATTAGATTTTGAAAAGCAATCGATTTTGTTAAGCTATGGGTGGTGATTGAGGGTGTTGTTTTTTTCGATAGAACGAGGTGATCAAGCCGACGATCGAGGGGATGCTGGGTATCATGAAGTCATGCGTGAAGGCGAAGGTGAGGAGGCTGGTGTTCACATCCTCGGCCGGCACGGTCAACGTTCATCCTGTCCAGAAGCCTGCCTACGACGAGACCTCGTGGAGTGACCTAGACTTCGTCCGAGCGACCAAGATGACCGGCTGGGTGAGCAACCCGACACCGTAAGCAACACTTGCGCATTTCTNTGGGTGAGCAACCCGACACCGTAAGCAACACTCGCACATTTGTCTTTCTGGGATGTGTTTGTGGTGATCTTTTGGTCTGTAATATGGGGGCAGATGTACTTCGTGTCCAAGACGCTGGCAGAGCAAGCAGCGTGGAAATTCGCCGAGGAGAACAACCTCGACTTCATCAGTATCATACCGACTCTCGTGGTCGGCCCATTCCTGATGCCCTCGTTCCCTCCCAGCCTCATCACCGCACTTTCTCCGATCACAGGTGCCACATTCATCATTCCTACTGTGTTTGTTCGATCATAGCTCGAGAATCGGTCAGGCGAAGGGAAAAGGGACTAAACACATGAAACCGGTTTACAATCGCAGGCAACGAAGCTCACTACTCGATCATAAGGCAGGGCCAGTTCATCCACCTCGACGATCTCTGCATGTCCCACATTTTCCTGTACGAGCATCCGGACGCTAAGGGGCGATACATCTGCTCGTCGCATGACGAGAACATCCTCGGCATTGCGAAGCTCCTGAGGGAGAAGTACCCAGAGTACAACATCCCGACAGAGTAAGTGGCATCGTGTGATTCCGATATCATCTGTTGGGATTGCAATCCGCTGTGATGAATTGGTTCGGTTCTGTTATTCTGACTGTGAAGGTTCGAGGGGGTCGATGAGAAGCTGGAGAAGGTGTCGTTCTCTTCGAAGAAGCTGAGGGACCTGGGTTTCGAGTTCAAGTACAGCTTCGAGGACATGTTCGTTGGGGCTGTGGAGGCTTGCAGGGACAAGGGTCTTCTCCCTCTGTCCCATGAGAAGCAGCAGCAGCAGCAGAAGCAGAAGCAAGAAGTCATCAATGGCGAAAAATGATAATTTGGAGAATTACTTTCAATAAGCATTCATCTCAAAATTGTGCGATCTTCCATTGTTTTCCTCCCTTGTTGAGACGGATTCTCACTCTCACACATTATATGGTTGGAAGTTTCATGAAATTGATGGTGATAGTTGGGAGCAGAGACTCCCTTTGCCTGCATTTAGTTCACTATGTTAACTGATATGATTACTGAACATATTCAAATATGAATTAATTAATTAACCCGTTAATGAGTTAACCAACTTGAATTTGCATTTGTTAGAGCTATTAGATTTCTAAATATTACATAATGACAAAGAAAGGAGACTAAGGCAGGTTTCATAAACAGGGGAACCTCTCTGAAGTCAAATACAAACTGTATGGAAAAATGCCATTCAATGACAGGGCAAAACATTAACAGCCTAGCCTCTGATTGTAAACCGACAAGACAGCGGCTACTCCCTGATCAAGCGATCCGGACCCAGCTATCCATCGATACAAACAACAGAAGGAGATTTCCAAGTCTAGTAGGGAAAAACTAGCCAAAGAAAATTTCATCATCTAACGTCGAGTTGCTGCTTCCAAGAACTCAACTTCTAGGAAATCGACCACCATCAGTAAGGCTGAGATCCCCGGACCTGAAGGCCTGTGAGAGCTCTACTGAGTGCCGGGGTACTTTGATGGCCGAAGAGGGGAGAATGATAACTGATATTTCTTGGACCTTAAGCAATACGTGCAAATCACCAAGCAAATATCAATAATGATTTGAGTTTCAGTTCATAAATAAGTGGAACGGAAGTATACATCACTGGATGAATTTCTCCCATAAAGCAACGGCCACTATCAGGCCTTTGATCGGAAATCATTTCTCTTCTGCACTGAATCTGTTCCAAGCCTCCTTTAAGAACATGAAGGTAAATTTTAAATTAATGGAAAAGTGAGCACAAAAGCGAAGTCACCAAATCCTGGTCCTAGAAGACGTTATTGAATCACATACCTTCAGAAGATCGAAAACCTTTTCGCATATGTACTTCTGTTGCAAGTTCGCACCTCGTTGCTGCAATTTGTCTGGATGAACACAGAGGGTGGCTTTCCTGTAGGCTTTCTTCACAGCAGCCGCTGTAACAATCTCCGTCAGTGTAATGGGCCGCCAACCACTATCGGGCCCCAGAATCTGCAGGCACAATAGATATGTGCGTTAGAATATCAGATCCTCTCCATGCAAAGAAAGAATCTGCCGATGGAGCCCAAGTACAGTCCAGAAAAGGAAAGGATACAAAGGATTTTGTGACAATCCATGCATAAATAGAAGGTGGAGGTATACATATTGTAGTGTTGATAGCAATGCCCGCAAGTTTCCTTGTTTCCCGCTCGACCACCTTTTGATATCAGCATCAAGAGCTTCTGCCAATCTCTGCAAAGGAGCCAGATCAATAATAGGATGATCACGGTATTGTTTACGTGAAAGAATCTAACATTTTAATTTTTAGATTAATGGAATTTACATTTCTCTCTGCCTGCTCTCTCTGAGCGAGAAGATCACGCATGTTCTTCTCTGCAAGAGCTTTTGCCTGGAAGTGAAGAAACAAGAGAACTAAGATAATTCATAAAATGCCCATGAACTTTACACCCATTTAAGAGAGATTTATTAAAAATGGAAAAGGAAAAGAGAAGGAAAAAGAACTGTACTGCTCGTTCTTCTGTTCTCTGATGCCTCTCCAATGTAGCTTTAGACCTTTGAGTTGATTCATTGCTGACTCCATTGGATCTCTCACTTGACCGAGCAACTTCATGAAATGGTATATTTTCATAGGTATTAGCATGATAATTGGACTATCAACCTCCGAAACATGAACAAGAGAATATGTGCATTCTCCAACGTAACACGACAGGAATCTCATATCAATAAGTCAGGAATGACATACTGAACCTCAGTTGTACCAGTCTCTTCCTGTCTAATCATAAGACGGCAAAAAAGGAAACACTAAATTAAGGCAATTTACAAGATGTAAGAGCACATACCACCATTATCTGAAGAATTTGAGTTTCTGTGATTGCTGGAACTGCTGGAGCTTTTTTGCCGTGTATCCTGCCAGAATTGATCAGCATTATTAACATGAACGCTACGCCCAACGAAATAAAAACAGAATAATTGTACCCACATAAGATGATTTTTGTCTCACTTTGTAATCTTTCACAGCACCAGATAATTTCCCTGACATTGCCTTCTCCAGGGCACGCTCCCGAGCTTCTGCAGTTGCTCTTTCAACAGCTGCACGTTCTGCTCTTAGCCTCGCTTCAACAGAAGTCTTTTCTGCTGGTTTGTTCAAAGTTTCTGAAGAAGCTTTCCCCAACTTATCTCTGGCTTGGGCCGTTACTCTTTGACGAGCTTCAGCAGTCACTTTCTTCACTGCTGCCCTTTCTGCCCTCTCTCTAGCTTCAGCAAAAGCTCTCCCACGAGCCTCGCGGATAGCTCTTTCTACCGCTAGCCTCTCCTTTTCCCTCTCCCTTTCTGTTTCCCTCTCCCCGTCCCTTTCTCTTTCCCTCTCTTTTATTTCATCTATTTTCCTAAGTGTATCTCTCTCAGGCTCCACTTTGGTTCCAAGACAATCTTCAGTTTCCTTTTCGTTGGCCATCTTGGTCGCAATGCAATTTTCTTCCTCCCTGTCAGTAGCTCGGAATGTGGTTGTCTCCTGATTAATTTTCATCCTTCCTTCTTTCCTTTCACATGCAACATCCAGTTGATCTTGTTTCAAATTCAAATTATCAGCCTGTTTATCATCAGAAACTTTAGTCTTGAGTCCCCACTGAGAGAGCATATTCTCGGCCTGTTCTTCCTCTTTACTCAAAATCTCTGCTCCTTTTTCACCAGGGAACCTATCCTTCCAAGAATCAGACCCTTCTGCATGTTTCCCCCCCTCAAAGAATTCGTCAGATTCTTCTGCATACTTGTCACTTTGTGAGAATCCGAACTTGATGCCAGCGAAGCCCAATTTTACATCAGCTTCAAGGGAAGCCCCACTTAAATCAGATGCTTCAGATCCACACATTTCCTCTAAGCTACTAGACAAGTTATCTTCCTCTTCAGCAGATAAATTATTTACTTCGCCTTCATTTAAGTTAATAGCATCAGAGACCAAAGCCTCTTTCTCTTCAACTGATAAATTCAATAAATTCGTTTCTTCTACTCGTACTTCGTTCATTTCAATTTCATCCTCATCCCCAGTTGTACACACACTTTCTTTGTTCTCCTCATCTCTAGCAACTTCCATATTCCCTGTAAGCTCTTCAGACCCATTCACTTTTCCTTCGTCAGGTACATCTTGTCCTTCACCTTCTATTCTCACATCAATATTAATTCTTATGTTCTCATCTACCACTGAATCTCGAGTTTCATGCAGTTCCCCGATTGCTTCTATCACGCAAACCTCCTCCTGGATCTCTTCCCTCCCTTCCGTCTGAGTCGGATGATTATCTACCATTTCGTTGCTCTCTTCATGTCTAGAATTTTCTGTCGCATCAAAAAAGCTGTTAATTCTCACATGTAGTATTTCCTTCATATGATCCAGCCACTGCTTAGCGTCTGCTCCCAAATTGAAACCACTATAATCCTTGTTTTCTTGCTTGTCAATAGTTCCTTCTGATTTGCCCCCATATTCTACCGTTCCACAAGATTCCCCTTGCGTCACCCCATTTTCTTCTTTCCCATCTATTTTCTCGCATGTTATGTTATCCTCACCATCAAGTATTTTTCTTGATCTAACATTGCCTTCTCCTTCATGAATCTTACTTGGTTTCTCCTCATGCTTTTCCCAGCCACGTTCCCTCTGACAGGATTCTCCTTCTCTCTCCTCTTTTTCTACTTCTCCATCAATCTTCTTGCATCCACAATTCTCCTCATCATCAGAGATGACACTTGATTTGATATTGCCTTCTGCTTCGTGACTCTCGCCTTGTTTCGCCTCATTTTCTTCCTGAACACAGTCATCTGCTGTCATAGTTTCCTCCAATTGGGATTCATCAAGGTTGATTTCCGACAAAGATTCATGAACTTCTTCTAGTTTCCCACAGTATTCTACCTGGTCACTGTAGGCCGTGAGCTCCTCCTCTGCACTATCACATTGCTCTCCTTTAACTTCTAATTTAACTTCATCCCTTTCCACATGCTGTAACTGCCTACTAGGTTCAAGTTTCTCTGAGTAACTTTCACATTCATGTGCCCCTTCACCTGTAGACAATTTGTTCTCAGTTTTATAGTAAACTTGCTGAAGAGGTATCATTTGAACTGTTCCTGATGCACTTCCACTAGCTGTTGTCATCTGTAGTTTCCCACAATCATCACTTAGTTGCATTTTCTTTATATCATTGCCCTGCCTATTCTTGAGTGCCTTTGCTTCAGTTTCATCTGACTCAGAGATGGTATCAGGCAGCTTTTTTTCATCCCTTTCCACTGCCTCTCCTCGTTGATCATATGTTTCATTTTCTCCGCTTTCTTTCCAAGCTGTGCAATTTGCAATGTTATCAGAATGTCCGACATGATCTCCAGTATTTGAAATTTGACAACCCATTTTAGTAGAATTCAATTTTCCATACTCTTTAGGCCTTTGCTCCTGAGACTCTTTATCCCTTAATTTGCTTGCCCTTTTGTGCTCCCTCCTCTGCTTCCACAAGCCCTTGGACCCTGCATTAGATTGAAAAGCATCCTTGCGTCTTTCCATCAATTCTTTTGCAATTTTTATGCTTGCCTGAGCTTTCTCAATAGCTTTTCTTACAGCATCAGCAGAGGCAGCAGCAACTGAATTGGCATCCACTTCATCATCAAAGTAAGAGGGTGACCCAATACTGACCCCACATTCTGAAATCCTACTTGGAGAAACCACAAATCCTGAGTTACCCTGTAAGTGGCCAAAGTTAGGTGAGAAGCCTGTCGAAGGCTGCACCTCAGAAGGTTCTGTTCTCAGCCCAAACTCATATCCTTCAAGTAAACTGCTATGCGAAGGAGATCTATTTCGAAGGACATCTTTGCTATACTCTTTGTCAGGGCTACTCGAAGACAGAGAAGATTTGGACCTTTTTGCATTCTTGGCTTTCAGCACCCGATCACTAGCACCATATTTGGAGTGAGCATCATCTGATATGGGCTTATCGCCTTCTAGCTGCTTAGGAGGATTATTTTCATCAACTAGATGAGCGTATCCAAGAACATCATGGAGCTGAGCAATATGTGTCGTCCCATTAATCCCATCTTTGCCTCCTCCAACGCTTTTATTATATGACAGATTAAACTGTTTTTTCCCCTTATGCAAAAAGGGATGAGATGAGTTCCGCAAAACCTGATTGTCCTCCAAACTGCCAAATGAGACCTCTGAAGACGACCGTGTATGAGCTTGAATCCTAAAAAATGAAAGGGGAAAACACCAAAGGATTGTCATTTCCAACTTTACAAGCTCGATCTTCTGTGGTAGGAGAATACATACACCAAAAAAAAAAAAAGATAATCCCCTTGGTTTACATGAGACTCCGTAAGATTTTTCCCAAGAAAGGAATCCACAACCCAATTTGTAAGCAGAAGATATAAAAACTTACAGCGGAAGAGGAAGGAAATCAACATCAATTTGAAAATATGGCACCAGTTTGGATCAGAAAAACTCTTTGAAAGTAAAGCTTTATTAAGTTTGATATCAAATGACAAATACAGAACAGCACTGAAATGGGCCACTGAACTTCCATATTCCATAGCTAAAAAGCATCTATTCGAGACATTCATGGGACACGACATTGGAGTTTAACGTTCTCTCCGGGGTTCTGATGTATCAAAACATGAACTTTAATCAGTTTTTAGTGCAAACTCCATGCCGGAGGAAGCAAGCGGACTAAAAGCAGAGATGAAAGCGACTCAGTATAACTAACAAACAGAGAAATGTGAGAAAGCAATCATTCAGCAATCAGAGATTCCATACTAAAGGGGGTAAAAGGGAGCTTTAAGATGAAAGAACACGAAAAAAGAATTCATTTGAACAGAGACATAGTCTTAAATTGGGGATGGCTCCACTTACGGTTCATGCCTGGACAAATTCCTCATCTTCCTCGGGTCGACAACTATGTCCTCGTACGACAGCTCACCATCACCAGAGCCGCCTCCAAAGATCTTCGAGTACTCAAGCTTCGAGCTCCGGACGTCCACAGACACCTTCCGCTCGTGGAGGGCGGGGACGTCCAGCACCGGGATCGAAGACCGGCGGGAGTCCCTGGAGCCGCCGAATATCTCCGTGTAGTCCTCCGGCCGGGAGGAAGCGGATGAAGAGAAGCTCGAGGACCGGAACGGGGCCGAACCGGAGAAGACGCCGTCATAGATGCTAGTCCCGTTGAAGCTACTCCCAAGCTTCCTCGAGACAGTGGCCCGGCACTCCATTGTACGGTCAGCTGCTGCCGCTGCTGCTCCGGGGCTCGATGGTGGGATATAACGCCGACAGCTACAGCGTATGTAGAGCTTCGTACGCACTCGGCTTGTTGCTTCTCCGGCCCTCCCTTGCCCGGCTCTGCAGAGAAATTTTCTGTCAGAGTCGGACGCGGAGAGAGAGGGAGAGAGTGAGAGAGAGAGGAGAAGGAGACTATCAAAAGGCAATNGAGAAATTTTCTGTCAGAGTCGGACGCGGAGACAGAGGGAGAGAGAGTGAGAGAGAGAGGAGAGAGGAGAAGGAGACTATCAAAAGGCAGTAAATTGACGAGTCCTGGCGGTCCAATCTTTACCTTCGGACAACTGGCTCTGGTTTACTCGGCTAATCGACGATTTCTGAATTATTCCATTATTTTTAATATATAATAATAATAATAATAAGCATCCGGTGAAAATGGTCGGATTTTGTGTTTTTCTTGGGAGACTGAATTTTTCAGGCGGCTGTCTTGTAATCATTAAAATATATATATATATCATATTAACTAAATTAAATTAATTAAATATTTCAATATAAATTTTCCTTAAATAAAATTTTAACTTAAAAATATTATTTTATTGTTTTGGGGCCCGCAAGTCTCTCTATATAAGACCTTGAACTTACCTAAATTGGCCTTTTCTATACCTTAAAAACTAACCAAAATTGATGTAGAGAGTCGATGATTTTCCATCTATACCTGCTTGGACATTGTGTGAAATATAATCGCATTTTCCGTCACTTTCATTGTTGAGATATACAATCTCATATCGATTAAATGAAAAAAACGTTGTGCACTTATAAGAAAATTGGGTACCACTACATATCAGCTTGATTCTTTAAGTGAAAACGGGTTTGATCCCTTATGAGTTAACAACGAATTTAACATAGTATCAGAGCCAATGAGCTTGCACCTTGTCCAACCCAAGTTTAGAACCCTAACTCATTGTCAGTTGATATAAGCCCGAATACGGAAGAAAATTGTCTAACTCATGACCAATTGTCCCCCTCATCCGAGACCGAAAGAAGAATGCCCAGCTTATAGATAGTTGTTGAGGGCGATTATTAAATTTCACGTGGCAAAGTAAACCACGTTGCTACGTGAGGGCGGGTGTTGAGACATACAATCTCACATCGATTAAATGAAGAAAACGTTGTGGAATTATAAGAAAGTTGGATACCGACACCTATCAGCTTGAGCATTTAAGTGAAAACGGGCCAGATCTTTTATGAGCTCACAATAAATTTAACATCTATTGTAAGAAACTAAGATTATCGATTGTTTTTCTAATTGTCGTGGTTAGTTGACCTCCTCATCCTACCAAGAATGAGAATACACGAATCATAAATACTTGTTTAGAGCAAGTATTCAATATCAAATACTAAATTATTTTCATTTAATGATGTTTTTGTTTTTATTTCAATTATTGCTAGAAGCATTCGTATCCACTGAATCTACCTTTGAAATAGGGACATAAAGCATCACATCGATAAAATTCCTTAATTTCATTTTGGAAAGATCGACTCATCCGCCTCTCCTCCGTTGTCTCTTGTCTGTTGGCTGGAGCTAAGATAGCCTTGTCGGATGGAAGCAACAACGGGAGTTCCAACGTTGGGACTATTAGCAGAAAATTAAAACGCACGCACACACACAGTTGGACGGTACTGTGGTAGGCCAATCGCACAAGCTCACCGANGTGGTTAGTTGACCTCCTCATCCTACCAAGAATGAGAATACACGAATCATAAATACTTGGGTAGAGCAAGTATTCAATATCAAATACTAAATTATTTTCATTTAATGATGTTTTTGTTTTTATTTCAATTATTGCTAGAAGCATTCGTATCCACTGAATCTACCTTTGAAATAGGGACATAAAGCATCACATCGATAAAATTCCTTAATTTCATTTTGGAAAGATCGACTCATCCGCCTCTCCTCCGTTGTCTCTTGTCTGTTGGCTGGAGCTAAGATAGCCTTGTCGGATGGAAGCAACAACGGGAGTTCCAACGTTGGGACTATTAGCAGAAAATTAAAACGCACGCACACACACAGTTGGACGGTACTGTGGTAGGCCAATCGCACAAGCTCACCGATGCTGTTTTCGACTTTCGGACCGGATTCTCATCGGAGATAGATAGATGTACGCACGTAATTGACTGCATTTCCCCGTCGATGAAGCTGTTCCGTTCAGATAGAACGTCGGTATACCGGTTCCGGAAATCTCGGGCTGGAGCGCACGACACTTGGATCAGAATCACACGCGAGAGAATTGATTACGAGGTTAGCACCCGCAGATAGATGCATGCGAATTCGTGGAAGATTCAGGGTGGGATGCCAGATGTCGAGGATGTTGGTGGGGAAGTGAAGATCGCATGTTCGTGTCCGCATTGCTGCATATTCCTTTTGGTATATATATATTTTTTTGGTTTTTTGGGGTGGTGGCCGGTGGGCATTAAGGACAGGGGAGATTCTCGACCAATCATGTTTTATATATTCAATAGAAATCTCAGATCATAATTAATTAAAAAAAGCCCAATTGGTAATTGCCCAATGAGATTCCTCCCATGTATTAAATACATGTTACGTATGAGACGATTAACTGTAATCGACATTGTGCTTAATCGGCATAATGTTTTTGGTTCGTTGGATGGAGAGTGGATTCGGTATTTGTCGGTGAATGTTTGTCACATGCCGGATGATGGAGTCTGTCTTCTGCAACAAAGCCATATGACTGATGTTGTGCTGTATTTCCTTAACAATAACATTACCATGAGTTATCAAGATCTAGAGTAATCAATTTATAAGTTGTGACCCTTATAAATTAAAAAAAATTCTGATTTAGACATGGACATAAGTTTGTTGACTTAAGATATTTGCTTACATTTTCCTTTCGATGAATTGAATTAAAATTTATTGAATGCAAAGGATTTATGATCAAAAGAGTTCACTTGCAATGATTGGTTCAATTCGAATATGTGGTAATTAAAATTCACTCAACTCTTATATCAAGATTCCTCCCATGTATTACACGTTACATATGAGACGATTAACACTGTGCTTAATCGACATAATGTTTTTGGATCGTTGGACGGAGAGTGGATTCGATATTTGTCAGGGAATGTTTGTCACACGACTGATGTTGTGTTGTATTTTCTTAACAATAACATTACCTTATATAAGACATGAGTTATTAATATTTAGAGTAATCAATTTATACGTTGCGACTCTTATAAATTTTAAAAAAAATTCTGATTGAGACATGGACATAAGTTTGTTGACTTAAGATATTTTCTTACATTTTCCTTTCGATGAATTGAATTAAAATTTTCTGAACGCAAAGGATTTATGATCAAAAGAGTTCACCCTGCAATGATTGGTTCAATTCGAATATGTGGTAATCAAAATTCACCCGACTTTTATCTCAAGCGGTGTGCCTGTGTGTATGCATACGTTTTGACCATTGGACTAAAACCTTTGCCAAACTATCTCGTTTGCCATTCTAAACAGAATGGCAGGTGGGGACTAACTCATGAGAAGTTTTTTCCACCACCACCATTCATTATCACGTGGATGTAAAATTGAAGGCCCCACTCCCAATTTGAAAATGGGCTGGGGAAGGGACCCCGCGAGCACGGCCGATTTGGCATCTTCTCCTCCTCCTCCTCCTCCTCAGCCCTCCTTTAATCTGGCTTTAATCATGGGATGCTTTCAGACCAAAATCATAAAGTTTCACGAAAATGTAGTACTCCGAGCACAGGGACGGAGGATGTACTTCATCTGGCCAAGATTTTGAAATTATCACGCACTCTTTTTTTTTTTTACGTGTGTGTGTAAGAGCGAAGATGAAAGCCCGACCCACCGTGGGCGTGGTCGAATGGTTCGGCACTCATCATCCCAATGGGAGGACTCGAGTTCGAGTCCCACCTGCGGCGGAGAGCTCTTAACCCCTTAAATTGGCCGACTCGGAGCGATCCGGATTAGTCGGCTAGAGAAAGTCCATCTGGATACCGACGGTTTATACCAAAAAAGAAGATGAAAGCCCGGCTGGACGGTTTTGGGTGCAACGGAAAGTCGAGGTAATACGATCCAACGAGAAGCAAGATCGTCCAACTCCTAGTGAGGGGTTTGATCTTGAGCTTTATCTTGAAATAAAAAATATATATATATTTATTCCAAATTCTCTTTTATATAAATATATATATATCAATAAATACACATTTTATTCAACTGATAAAATGCGGTGAATTTGATAAAAATATGGAGAAGGGCAGGACAAGTGGATGCCATGACTTTTTCTTTCACAATAACATTTTATTATTAAAAAACCCCGTTAATAAAAAATATAATAATAATAAAAGAATATTGTACGATGAATTAAAATTTTTTCAATTTTTAATATAATATACTTAAAAAAATGTCCTCTTTTGTTTTTTTCCATCTTAATCTTTCTGCAGCACTTCTTGCCAGCATCTTATCCCAATGATGGCAGTGCAGTGAAAGGCAGTGTTTAGTGATTTTGGCTAGGATTGTGCGCAGATGTCGGGTAGATCTGGAGCAGGCAGGAAGGGCAGGTTTCGACAAAATTCGAGTAAGTTTTAGTTAAAGAAATAATTGTTCATAAATTTTTTCTTGTTTAAACTCCGACAAGCTGCAGTTTGTACTACTGTTAGATTCATATATCTACGTGATAATTACGTATATTTAAATAATTTATCCTGTCCAAAACATTCGGTGACTTGGAGAGTTCTTTTACATAAAATATCCAGAGTATGAAAATCACTTTGGATAGGCTGTTACGCACTAAATTTTGATCAAACAACTGCGTTTTGGTTAAAAAGGCAGTGGAAATTTATATTAAATTTGATTAATCACCGACAGAAAATACTTTTTTTTAAAAAAAAAAGAAAAACGATTGACAAGTTTCCATAGGGTGGGGTCAGGCTCACAGACTCAAGAAGTAAGGTCTCTGGGTTCACAATTTCATGGCCGAACCTGCTGCACAGGTTAGGGTCCGGGGTGTCCCAGAAAACTACATGGCTCCCCGGACCCGCTGGCCCCTAATTTCTGTCTGCATTTTTCTGCCTTCCAAATTTAAACCCTTATCCCTCTGGGTTCTTGGATAAAATAAACCCCCACACTTTTCATTTATTCTCCCTTTTGCCAAAAGTAAATTGCCCAAGTTTCTTTTCTTTTTTTTTCACAAAAATAAAAATAACAATGGAGCCCAGAGAGACGCCGGTCCAGCACCATCGTAATCTCGAAAAGAAATTAAAAAATTTATGAGTTTGATTCTTTATAAATATAATTTTTTTAACATTTATGAATATCTTTTAAAATTGGAAAAAATAATGGTCGAGATGTTGGGTTTTTTTATTCCCCAATGGTTGCCTTTTATTGTGAATTTTGGGCGAGAGATAAGGAGACATGGTAAGCTCTTCATGATGCAGCTGACTTGTAAAGGACCAAAGCACTTGAAAGTGGCAATATTAATAATGGTGATTATCTTTTCATTGAAACCGATGCAGTGGAATATTACCAGTAAGTGCCCAATTCATAAAAAAGTGAAGCAAAACGCTGCTATATTGCCACTCCTTATGTTGTCGATATCCCGATGCATGACAGGTTTGATGTTATTGTCTCGATGCAATCACTGATATCCCCTAAAATTTTTCAATAATCTGCAAGGGACGGAGTTTAAATCTGACCCAAAAATGAATACAATTAATTGGCCTTACTAGAATTTGGAGTCTCTCTTTTGTGGTGGCCGAGAAGTGATTTCAGCTTGTTGCTCTCTGCATCCACCGTGACTTGGTAATATAACTTCAGGCAAGATGATGAGATAAAACTGAACACGACCCGGCTTTTCCTTCACTAATGACTTGTCCGACCGGCCCGGAGTTCCACGCGAGCACGGGGACGGGGACGGAGTGTTGCACGGCGTCGCGGCGGCCCCGCCAAGACCGGCTAATCAATTGGGCTGATCGACAGGTGAAGCCCAATGCGGTTTTACTAGTGGGCTGCTCAGTACGGCCCGTCACCCCTGTTGCCGTTGCTACCAAGGATGCCGAGACCGTTTCGAGGGTTTTGTGTTATTCTGTGTATGAGGCCCAGGATCAGGCCCAATATTCACTCGGCCCAGTGACGGCCCGCCCGATCCAGTGATCGTTCGGTTTCTTGCGTTGACTGTCGTTTGACTTTAGCTCACTTGTCTTCCTCTCTCACTCTGGCTTGCAGGAGGAGTAAGAGACAGAACAAAACCCTAATTTCCCCCCATCTGCACTCCACTCTGAACACTGAAACTCGAATTCCGATCTACTTGAAACGGCGTCGTCTCCACCATGTTCAGGAACCAGTACGACACCGATGTGACTACCTGGAGCCCGGCCGGGCGGCTCTTTCAGGTGGAGTACGCGATGGAGGCGGTGAAGCAGGGCTCGGCCGCGATCGGCCTCCGATCCAAGACCCACGTCGTCCTGGCGTGCGTCAACAAGGCCAGCTCCGAGCTCTCTTCCCACCAGAAGAAGATTTTCAAGGTCGACGACCACATAGGCGTCGCCATTGCTGGCCTCACCGCCGACGGCCGCGTGCTCTCCCGGTACATGCGCAACGAGTGCATCAATTACAGCTTTACCTACGAGTCGCCGCTTCCTGTTGGTCGTCTCGTAGTTCAGCTCGCAGATAAGGCCCAGGTACCTCTCACGGCTTGCCCCGATCTTTGCCTGTGTTATTGGTGTGTAGCTGATAGGACATAGATCACTAAACAAAATGAGCGAAGCAGAGTTGTTTATTCATGCAATTACTGAAATGGGAATTAGAAATGCAGTGAAACTCAAGAATCATGGAACATCAACGTCGATTTGATCACATTTTCTGGTCTAATGAAAATCTTAAATATAATAGTTGCGTCGATTAGGCTTTCTGAATAATAGATTCCTTGAGCTCGGTGCTATAGTTAGAGTGCCTTGCCCGAGTTCAATCGATCCAAAAGGGAATAACTTGTCAATGCAGGTGGTAGTTATTGAATTGTTGTCTTGTCAATTTGTCTGTATGCCATATATATTAGTTGCTTTTAGGATGAACAAGGAATGAGAAGATTTTGAAAGCACGAATTAGATTTAAGTCATGAGGACGCATGGTGAGATTACTGGTTTTATTAGTTTCTAGTTGCGTGGTGGTTCCACCTCACATGCCCTACTGGTAATATACGTTAATAAAGGTTCCACCTCTCGGGCTTAGCCAAAAGTAAACAAAATATCTCAGTAGGTATCACCATGAAAGGTGGGATCCTTTTTGTTTCATTCCCCTCTTCCTTGCTTCATAACTATTATCCTCTAAAGGATTACATTAGTGGGCATAAGATATTCATATGTGAGATAGAGGACATAATTATCCTTGGTGGCAGGTTTGCACTCAACGTTCTTGGAAACGGCCTTATGGTGTCGGTCTACTTGTTGCTGGATTAGATGAATTGGGGGCCCATCTCTACTACAACTGCCCCAGTGGGAACTACTTTGAGTACCAAGCTTTTGCAATTGGGTCCCGTTCACAAGCTGCGAAGACATACTTGGAGCGCAGATTCAAGAACTTCGTGAACTCCTCAAGGGAAGATCTGATCAAAGATGCCTTGATTTCCGTGCGGGAGACCTTGCAAGGAGAGAAACTAAAGAGCTCAATATGCACAGTTGCAGTTGTTGGTGTTGGAGAGCCATTCCACATACTGGATCAGGAAACTGTTCAGCAACTTATAGATGCTTTCGAAATTGTTGGGGAAGATGAGCCTCCTGCTCCTGAGCCAGGTGATGCGGCTGCCGATCAGGGAGAAGCTGCTGCTCCTGCTCCTGCTCCTGCTGCTCCTGCTCCTGAAGAGGGCGCTGCCCCGATGGATATTTAGAGGTGAATTATCTGCTACCTGTCTTGCATGAGGTTTACTAGTATTTTGTTTGGGATAACGAGAACAGAATGAGGATGGCACCACAAGTTGACATTTTATCATCAGATTTTCTTCTGTCGCCGCCCAACTCATTGCATCTTCCAATTTATGGTATGTCTCATTGCCCACCGGTTGAATTTGAATTTAACATGTTGCATGTGCACTGTGGAGGGTTACCGTTTTGTGATTGGGCCATAGATATGTGCTAATTGTGTCTCTTGTGGTGTTATATCACTTGTCTGCCGGTTTGTGATTATTGCCTATCACGATTATCGCCAAAACAGACTCAAAACTTTTGTCAGGCGGTATAATGCATATGAAGTGCTGCTGTTGAAATTTATCACGATTATTCTCCGACAGCACGATTCTTAGCAAGCCATTTACTTGGTGGCATGAAGTTGTCGAATGTAATCAAAGATGGAACAGGTTCAATCTCCCGTCTCTGAGTTATCAAGAGGGCCACTAAGCTGCAAGACATCTGTTTGAAACTGACTCTCAGAACAGGGTCGAGCTTCTTCGATCTCTACACGACCTTCCAGCTCAATCCCTCTCCATCCAATGATTCCATCAAATCACTGATGGGATGTTGAATTGAAGATGGCTTATTACTGCTACATTTGAGCTGTAACTGAATATTCTCCCTTGAGATTCTTTCAATTCGGTTACCACTGTGGCCATCGGCATAAGAAAAAGTGAGGAAAATGGGTAGTACAATGATCTCTCAATATCGCTGTATAGAGTCCCCCGTCTCTGTCTTGGGATTCTTGTTAGTCAATAGCAAGGATCCAATCATATACCAAACTGATATAATAACAATAACAACCCCCCAACTACTAAACAGCGAGGATGAATATAATTAGTCACACTGTTGTAATCATTGACTCAGTTCGTGCGGAGAGGTAATGTCCCAAAAACTGCAGTAACCTACCAGAACTCAAGAAAATTAAACAAATTGAGGAATTCTCTTGACTTTTCGTGCTAAACATGGCCAGCTAATGAATCGGTGCAAGCCTCCTCCCCTCATTCTTCCAATGAATTAAAAAGAGCTGCAGGAACAGGACTCTCCTGAAACTGCAGGATTCAGTTTCCTCCTCTGCCTTCGATTCTTTTCGGGCTGATCGATGAGTGGGAGGACGTTTGTGGTGATATTCGTCTTCTGGGCTCTACTCACGATCATCACCCCAACGCTCATTCACCTGTCCAACTCCGAGAAGCACAGGTCGGGTTCTCATGGTAAGAGATAATCACTGGTCTCTGCTGCTCCTGTGATCTGGTTTAAATTTTTTCTGCAAACCTCTGAAGTCCTCTGCGATGCTTCTGGGCAGGTGATTGGAGGAATGACGGGATGGGGACCAGAAAGATGATGGTTCATCTCAAAAGAAGCTCAGCAGCTCCTCCATGTTCACCAGAAATTTCACCGGCACCGGCTCCAGCACCGGCTCTAGACCCAGATACAGGAAAAGTAGGCAAAAGACACACTGATTTTTCTTAAAACCCAAAAGTAGGTTAGCCTCATGTACGCTGCAAGTCCCTGCACATGAAACTTACATTGGGAAGATCGAACACGAAGGGATCAATCCCCTAGCAGGATGAAGTTCAGGCCACACGGAGCTAATACAGGAAGATCTCAAGACTGATGAGAATGCATTGCGGTAAAACTATCCTATGAGGTGAGACACATTTTCAATGTATAGTTTTGTAAAAGGCCTCAATACAGAAAAATTCAGTTATTCTTGTATGTATTGAACTGATGCACAGAATACAAATCCCCGAATTGCCACATAGCCAACTCGTTTGTGGTCGCCGACCGGGGTGTCATCAATATCATAAAACACCCCCAACTCAAATGCCATCACAGCTTTGCTTCGTGAATCGTCCAATCTCAGTTGATCAGATGCAAATTGTTGATCCAAAGCTACTTGAAGTAGCAGCAGCAAATGGTAAAGAGTGGAAAGACAGAACGGCTCTCTACCGAGCCTAAAACCAGCCGTCATGGGTAGACTGCTTTGAAACCAGCGAGCAAGTTCACGCCATTCAACTTTGGGTCTCATGTACAAATTGTAATGTGTTCATCAATTGACAGTGTAAGGTTACACTTGACGATGCTTGGAATGGTACTGAATGGAAAGATAAGCATTTGATGGGATCATATGCAATAGCATTGAGATGAACTTGGTGACTCTTTGTGTTAATCTCGTAAACAAGATGGAATGTGTCTAAAAGGCGTGGCAGACCGATCATAGTTTGACCTTTCAACGGATCCTGACCATTAACCAAAATGATACGACAGCTCCCCACCTACTGGACAGCGAGGAAGAGTAGAACAAATCATATTATTCTGATCTTTGACTTAGTTCGTGCAGAGAAGCAATTTGCCTACACATATAGCCAGTTAATGAATCAGTAAGCCTGCTGTCCTCATTCCTCATATAATAGCACCGCAGGTCCACCAGTTCAGGGACAAGGGACATTCTGAAGATGCAGAATTCGGTTTGCTTTACCTTCCTTTCTGTGGTGATTGACGAGCGGAAGGGTGTTTGTAGTCTTCTGGGCTATCCTCACCATCATCACCCTAATGCTCGCCCACCTATCCGAGTCCAAGGGCATGAGTGAGCTTTCACAGAAGGAGAAATTAACTGAAGATGTTTCAAACTTCTTCCACTCACTGTTCTTGAGGCCCGGTTTTGAAATGGCAGGTGATTCAAGCAGAGACATGAACTTGTGATGATTTATTAGTTTCCCGTCACTGAACTTATAGCTGTTATTGCAGCAAACAAGTTGATTTCCACAACCCACACCCACACCCACCCCACCACACCCCCCACCCCCGCCAAAAAAAGTCGCCATTAGCCATATGGTAATCTTGCTGCAAAGTTTACTTCTTCGAAATGTCTTCCTATTCTGATGCATAACGACCAGAAATAATCAGTGACTAAGTCGACCTTCTCATCTATCACATATCATTGCAAACCCGGATCATCAACCAAACGATTTGATGGCAATGATTTCATATAAGACTGCATTGCCATTGACTTCAAAAGTGAAGTCTCTGCAATTTGATGAAACAGATTGCCTTCACATTCCAAGCTTCTCCCACTGAGAAAGGCAAATCAACGAACAGGTCTTTGCCTGTCACTTGTACACATGCGATACAAAATGTTTTTAGACTCTTTTCCGTGATTCACAGACCGGGGAAGAGGAGATGAGACCATAAGAGGGCATTAACTAGATCCTACTGGGTACGCCCGATTCCTCAATTTCCACGAGTGGATCAGTAACACTCTTCGTGATTACAAGCAAACCATACATATCATTTGCACGCAAACTCTAGTACACCAGGATTACTTTACGTGTAGAGTACGTAGAAGTATTTTTTAAGAAAAGAACCTAATTTGAAAACTTCGCCTGTACATAGGATTAGTAGAGGCATGACCAGACCCAGCCCGACACATTACTGCATTATCTCACACTCATGGGCTCGAGCCAGCGCCGCCATTGAGCTCAGAGCGGCGGAGGTTGGCCACGTGGAACTGGGAGGCATACCTGTTGGTGGTTCCTTCGAACACCGGCGGTTCATTCAGAAACGCCCAGTTGCTCCTCGTCCACCTTCAATCATCAACATCCCATCTTATCAGTACGTACCCTTTTGGTCGAAATTCAGTAAATTTTATAGGAATAATGTTTTTTTTTTGTCAAAATAATAAAGCCAGAATCATATATGTTTATTATATTATGAGCAAACAATAATTAATATTACCAGCCCTTGTTCTTGATGAGCTTCTCCCAGTCCATCTCCACGAAGCTGCTACCTTCCTTGGCATCAGTTGTCGACGTCGGCAGTGAGTTTGATCTCCTGTACACCTTCGTCCCAGCAGTACCCTCGTAAGCGTATCGATCCTGATATCGAAATCGCTTTCAGTAACAAACTCGATACGCATCAGAGGAGACAAACGACACAGGCAGGCGATCGGACGTGTCTGATACCTGACCACCGTCAGTCGGGCTAGAAGTAGCCTTGTGCAGCTCCCCCTCGGCCTTCTTCTTCGATCTCCAGTAAGCCTCTATCTCCTCCTTCGTGAACGACTTGTTCCTCTGATACGCCACTGCACGATCAAACCACACGATAGTCGTTAATGATTCGATCCGACCCCGAACCGTACCGCAGAAAGTCAAGCTATGCCCAGCTGGCTGTGCACATGATAACAAGCGCATCTAAAGACAGCGGCCCTTTACCGTATTTGGGGTCTTGAACTGGAGAGTCCCAGCCTGCCATCAGAGAACCCATCTCATCCAACACACAGAAAAGAAAGACCAACCCAGAACGATCAACTGTTTCTCTTCTTTCTTTCTTCTTCTTCTTCTTTTTTACTTTTGTTTACTTCTCTATGCGAAAGAATCCTTATATATCCATACACATATATATAATATTACATAGAGCAAGCAAGCAAGCTATAATCTCCGGATCTACGCTTCTCTCTTTCTCTCTAATCTAACCAAGTTACTAACGGTGAAAAATAATTATTACAGTTCCCTGAGGTGACTTAAAAAATNAAGTTACTAACGGTGAAAAATAATTATTACAGAGAATTTTCCCTGAGGTGACTTAAAAATTTGATGTTTATCTGATCAACCCCACTAGCGACCTGTGACTTCGTTCTTATCGTACACAGAATTCCAATATATATTTACATACATATATATTTTTTCCTTTGCTTTTCCCTTTTTTTTTTAAATATTAGTAGGGTCTGTCTCGGTTGTTTGCCATGATGATTCATGAACTTTTGTGCGTAAATTTCGTCCCCGCCCACAGGTTTTATGGGCATCCTCCCCCTGTCGAGTCCCGGATTACGTGTCATCTCAAGCTGATGTGACACGTAGGCTTTAATAAGATATGGCTCTCCGAGAAAATTAAAGTAAACTATTATATTATTACATGTTAAATTATTTTTAATATATATTTAATTATTAATGAACGGTTGAATAGTTTAATAATGGTGGCATGAAGCCATAGTTTTAAAAACCGGACCGGGCTGGCCGGTTCGACCGGTTCGACCGGGAACCGGCCACTCACCCGATCCGGTTCCTTCAAAAAACCCAATTGCACATTAAAAGAGAAAAAATCCGATTGAACCGGCCGGTT
>CXYZ01003051.1:519230-530208 GCA_900006705.1 Sonneratia caseolaris
ACAAGCATTTAAAAGGGGGTGGAACAGTTCATTTTCCCTTCTAGAGCAAGAAACGAAGACCGTTCTTGTTTGATAGGGATCCCATGCTGGAGTAAGTGTTAGTTCCAGGTGAAGGCAATAATACAATCGGCAAAATTGAAATAATCACACAATTGGCTGATGATTTATTTGTCCAGCAAAGTACAAACGATAAAACCTTTTGAATACAAGAGGGTGCGAGCCATTATGTCAGGAACCAGGCCAACATCTGAATCATATCGGCAGATTCATGATAAATTTTTGTGGTGAACTGGAAACTCGGCACTGAATGAGAAAGAAGGAACCGCCTTGATCTCACTTATCGCAATCCCCTATTTTAAAATTTCGTAGAATGCCAAGAGTCATGATCATGTAGAGTGGGTGGTTCACCAATAATGACTTGAAAGCGGCCCCGAAAAGAAGAATTAAGTAAAATAATTCAACTGCAACAAAGACTTTCTCCCTGGTCTGTGCGACATGGCAATTGAGATGACGTCCGAGACCAAAGCTTGCAACAACGTACCATCTCTGATAAGTAAGGAATGTCGCACAGGATCTCAACTGTGAAAGAAGATCATGCTAATNCAGCTTGCAACAACATACCATCTCTTATAAGTAAGGAATGTCGCATAGGATCTCAACTGTGAAAGAAGATCATGCTAATAGCTCAGCTCACTAAGTATTTGTCTGTTATTCGTCACATTCATGGAAGATCTCTGATAAGAAGGTATAATACAGCAACTAACACCTCTGAAAATCCTGTTCAAATTTGAGGATGCATAGAAGTAGAATGGATGCAACTAACCTCTTTATTCAGCGTTCTCAGTCTTTCAAGCCAAAATGTTGAGTTGAATTCCAAGTCTACCTCAATGATGGTAATGGTCTCTTTGGCTTAAACGACTCACTCTGAGACAACATCAGCGCAAGCTTCAATGGTTCCGATGGATTGAAGCCCCGGGCCTCCATCAGACTATGCATCCTCTGGGCATCCTGAGAGAACCCACCTTTTATTAGCCCGTTTATAATTCTTTCAAAGTCCTCATTTCCAAGCTCCTCTTTCTTTGCCTCCACGACTCCCAGCTCCTGAAGAGCCTTCTTCTCCATTCCGGCCCTGGCATACATGTCACAGAGGCACACATGGATCTTTAAAGTAGGAACTTCTCCTTGTTCAGCTATCTTACTCAAAGCTTGCTCAGCCTCGTCAATCAGCAGAAGCTTACCCAACCAGTCTACCAGGACAGTATAAGTACTGACCCCAGGCTCAAAGCCGTGATCCTTTTGGAGCATGAGCAAGAGGTTCAGGGCCTTGTCCAAGAGGTTCTTCTTCTCGTAGGCTGAAATCATGCTAGCAACACTGCCATCATTGGGACGATGCCCAATTTTGATCATGTAATCAAAGTTGCTTCTAGCCTGATCGGGATCTGCAGCCTTTCCATAAGCTTCCACAAGCAATGTACAGGACTCCACACTCGGTTGAAACCCAGCAAACTGCATCGTAGTTGCAATTCTTCCAGCCCCACCAACATCACCCTGTTGAGCAAAAGATCGAAGCAGTGCCATATAGATATCCTCAGTGGGCTTGAGGTCTCTTGCCTCCATCTCCCTCATCAGTGTTTCGCCCAACTTGGGCTGGCCCGCATTCACATGGGCCTTGATCATTGAGTTGTAAGCCTTTATATCAGGTCGGAAACCATGGGCCCGCAAGATCTCAAAGGCCTCCTTGGCACGGTCAAGGTTGCCCACCTTGCTGTACATGTGCACCAAAATGGTTGAAATTAAGATGTCAGGTGAGACACCATTCTCATCCATCTTCTTCAGCACTCGCTCAGCATCTTCCAGACGGTTCTCTTTGGCATAGGCATCAATAAGCTTTGAATAATCACGGATGTCTGCTTGGAAAGACTCGTCACCCAACAGCAGTTCTGCAACCTAGAACACAAATCACAGTTCGCTGTATTAATATTGTAAACTGAAACCATCAGCAGTGCCACCATTATAAAAAAATAAAAATATCTACGTTATTTTGATACTCACTAGTTTAGCAAGACTATATACAGGATATATGAAATTTAATGAAAATAGCAGTTCGGTCAATAGCAATAGAATGAGATAGGTACCTTGTAGTATAAATGAATATGTTGCTCTTTCAGCCTATCAAGCAAATTCATCCAATCAATTCTGCTAGGCTGAAGGAGCTCCTTCCATTCAGCCAAAACAGGTGAAGGATCATCCTCCTCTTTCAGTGAAAAGATCTTCTCCATGGCTAACTTACATTTACCAGTAACTGGCTTTGGTTCTTGAGGCCAAGTGATCTCATTAGCCTCATGGATCTTATCAGCCACTTCAGCCCACCTTGAATCTGAGAGATCAAGCCCATAAATCTTGTATTTGAACTTCCCCTGTCTCTTAGGAAGAGATGGAACACTACGTTTCTCCTCCAGCAGTGCAGCCTCAACAACTTCAGCCTCTTTTTGAGCCCCCTGATATTGTTGTGCATTTTCCCCTTCCTGTTCCTCTTCATCTTCTGCTGCCTCTGCATTTTCCCTTATCATCTCCAACTTCTTGTAAAAGTCACTCTCTTCCATCTTCTCATGTGCCCACTTGAACCTAAACTCCCTCAGCATATCCCCACGAATCCCAATCTCTCCAGCAAATCTACACATCTCCTTCACTTCCTCATCCTGCAGAAACCTCTTCAGCTTCTCCTTCTTCCTCTCTTTCTCCATATCTCCCAAAACCTTACTGCTCACCTCCCACACAGTCCTCCATAAATCCTCGCTGAAATCAGTCATGCCCATTGAAGGAACAGCACCAAGAAGCATCTTCTCGATCCCGTCCTTCTCTATCTCATCTACCACCTTCTCTGAGATGACCATGAGCATCCCGTTGATGGTCGATTTATCACTATCAGGGTAGGCTTCCTTGAGTTTGCCACGCATTATCCACACAAAACGGGACAAAAACTCATTCATAGTCACATTGTCCTTATTCTCATCCTCGGTGTCACTTACCTCAATCTCTTGGGCCGAGTGAATGGAACGGCTGATCGCAATAATGGGCATATGTAACCGACATTTTCGAATAATAGAGCTAGAGGGAACATCTGATGCATTGAGGGATGGAGCAATCAGAGAAACCGACGAGGAATTCAGAACGTGATGAGGGCACTGAGACAGCAATCTTCCATTGAGCCTAGATAAGGAGCTGACTGTTCTTCTCGAAAGCAAGTGCTTCAAGTTCATGTTCCTGACTCGAACTGAAATAACCCACTCCCAACAGTAACCGAAATGCCGGAGCAAGAGATCCACGCCAACTAACGATTGATCTCAAGAAGCTCAAATTCGCCGCTCCAAAAGGAACCAAACTACAAGGGAGCAGCAGGAGGAATCAAGCAACTTTTCAAAAGCTCTATCTGCAAATCAAGAACTCAGAATCCGATAAGAGGCCGCAGGGGGGATATTAAAAAAAAAAAAAAAAGAACAGAGCAACTCGGAAACCACTCAGCGATGATCCCATTTGAACTACCAATGAAACGAACAGGGACAATGAGCTTAAAGCGAGAAAATTCACCTAAAAGGACGGCTGTCCAGTGGCCGGCTATGAACACTCCAGGAGAAGNAACCAATGAAACGAACAGGGACAATTAGCTTAAAGCGAGAAAATTCACCTGGAAGGACGGCTCTCCAGTGGCCGGCTATGAACACTCCAGGAGAAGGTGTTCGACACTTCGACTCCTAGCTAGGGCTTCTTGGGGTTTTAGCCTCCCAAAGGAAAAGGGTGAACGGCGCGTGCTCCTCCCCTCCGTTTAGGTCCGGTCCGTATCTGACTGGAATCAAACCGGATACACGGCTCGCAAATTTCCATAACCCGAACCGCCACTGGCCGGATTTTCCCAAAGGAAATGGACCGTTTCCCATTTTACCGGTTCAACTGCGGTGAGGCTGTTTTAGACTTTTAGTAAAAGGCAAAAGCATAGTTTCTTAAATAATATCTCGGTTTGAACCTCGCGGACAGTAATTCATGTTGTGAGAACTTTACTTACGAATTTGAGTCAAATACAGATGATTTATACAAATAAGGTCAAGTTAAAAGAAAAATATCAAGATTATTATGAAAATTTAAATCACAATAAATCAAATCCCATAAGTATAGATTAAAAAAAAATGAAATTCCTATATCTTTTTGCACTCTCTTGTAGATTCAATCATCTAAGTTAGTTAAATAAAATTTTGACATCACGTAATTGCACAACATGGCACGAAGTTGGGCGAATTCCTATTGAGCCTAAACATGTTTAGACACAATAAATAATCATTTTTTAGTTAAGTTCAAATAATATGATCGAATATGATTAAAAACGTTTACAAAATTATTACCTTCTCGTAAAATTAGTTAACCTCCTTATAAGAATTACTGACATTAAAATTATTCGATTTTAATTAATCATATATATATATATATATAATTGCACAGCAGTTGGATGTACAAAATGTGGCCATTTGGATTTTCCCACTTTTTTATATAAAAGATATAAATAACACTAATTGCGACCAAACCGCTGTTACTCCATCGTATTCAAGTTTTCGTGATTGATGGATAATGTATCGGACGAACTAAACAACTACTGCTCAGCACCGGTCCCATCGATGCGGCATCACTGAAACGTGCAGTATATAACCTAGCAAGTCGTTGCCCTGTGATGCCAAGTTGAAACAATAAAAATCCAAGCAGGGGAGAAGTCCAGCCTCCGAAAGCACTGAACTCCGGTTGGTCATTGGGATCTAAACAAACAAGACTATTGATCTGGACGGAGTTGGTGGACCATGTAAGGGTATTGCGGGTGGACGGACACCTCCGACAACCCCTAACAAGTTACAGTGGCACATTTGGATTCCATTGAGAAATGTGCTGTACGTACCGTGACGTCAAAGTATTATTAGCACACACGTAAAAAGGTTGAGATTTAATAAATAATAAAATAATATTGTATATTATATGGTTTTTTTCGTAAAAAATATTGAATTTCCCCCCATCAGGAAGCCATCCGATAATTGAATTGTACAACTTTCCCTTAATTGCAGCATATGACACGCATTCATTATTCAGGCATGCAATCTGCATGGCTCAGCCCCGTGAAATTGATGTAGTAGTACTTTGCACCGGGCATCCACCGTAGGAATGGTCGAGTGGTTCGGCACTCATCATCCCAATGAAGGACTCGAATTCGAGTCCCACATGTGGCGAGGAGCTCTTAACCCCTTAAATGGGCCGACACATGGCGATCCAAATTATTTAGCTGGACAAAATCTATCTGGATACTGACGATATGAACGGACAATCTTTTAAGGATATATATATATATATATATATATAAAAGCTGCCTGGAAATGGAGAAATGATATTTTAGACAAAAAAAAATAGCGCACGAAAACTTTTAATACAATGAAATCACGTCTTAAGTTAAGTTATTTTCTATACTTATTTATTTTGTTTTATTTTCCTTTTTTTTTATACTTATGAAAACCTTTTTCGTAAAAAAAAAACAAGAAGAGAGAATAAGCCGAAGAATAAAATGAAATGGAGATGCGGGGTATCGATCCCCGTACCTCTCGCATGCTAAGCGAGCGCTCTACCATCTGAGCTACATCCCCATATCGGCAACGCCTCAGTTTACTAGAATCTTACCTGATAGGATCGCCCGGTATGCTGGACCCCGACAGAGCGGATGACAAGGACAGCCCTTCAGGGGTGGTGGCCCAAATCTGCCTAGCGGCTGGCCTTGCTGTAATATCGGTCTACATGAGAGGAGTGGCCCCGCATTGTATTGAGTTCATACGTCCAAACACAGATATGTTGGCTCTACTTAGTACTTATTAGTATCACTAGCTGGCAAGTGAGATGTAAATTTCGACAACATGTTAGCTTCCCTTTGTGGTTTTCGGGGTTGGGGGTAGGGGGCGGGGGAGAAGAAACCCTGCAATTCTGAGCAGCTCAACCAGGCCAAGCCGGTTTTGAACCGCATTTTCGGCTGACAAAGTTTAACCTGCATCAAGAACTAGATTCGACATGGAATTGATTTACGAATGTGTGCAATGAAATTCCAAGAGAAAGGAGAGATAATATGAGAAAAAAAAAGAACTAAACTTTGATGTCTGCAACACTAAGCTTCATTATTGCATGAGTAGACATCTTACTGACAGCGTTATAAGACTAGTGTTTAGACTGTACTCTGGACAGCGTGTTTAAGGAAACATCAACAGGCAAGTAATCATCACATCTGAAAACATCAACAGATCATTTGGAAAACTAATTGACATCCTCGGTTTCTGCATTTGGTGTAGTTGTCTCTTAAAGGCAGTTTTGGTATGTCGTCAACAAGAATTTTCCGTATGTGGACTGCTGATGCGCTCAATCAAACACGATTGATGTTGGACAAACATCGATTCATTCTTCCTCGAGATATATAATGAACCATCTGGTCATCATCAACGGCACCAATAAATCGATTCTCAACAACAACAATGCCCAAACATCATCACCATCTGCTGTCACCATTAATACGATGAAGAAACTAAACTAGAGTCTACCCACTAACACTAGAACTAATGAAGACTACATGGAATTACAGAACGAAACGAAACGAAACAAAACAATTACATTAAGGTTTGAAGCGCCACTCAAGGGTTACGTGCACTCGGGGGTTCAATGTTCTTGACCATGGTGATCATGGTCGGCTTCGTGGTCTCCGGTCGGAGTCTCCTGCTGCTTGTCGGAGGACCTGGTGGCATTCTTGTTGTTATGCATCCAGACCTTGAAGACCTGCCGCTTCACACCAACCTCAGCACAGAAGCGGTCGACCTCATCATCGAACTGCCTTTGTATCCTCCATCCAATCTTCTCCGCAAACTCCATCATCCTATCCTTCTGCTCCAGGGTGAACTTGGTCCTGAACCTCTTTGACGACTTGCTCGAGGAACTCCCAAAGTAGGCTCCCCCACTCGAGGTCTGGTGATGGAGGCCATGGCCCTGGCCAGAAGGTGTGGTTGTTCCGAACAGGTTGAGGTCCTCGTTCGAGGATTCGGTGCCGCCTCCAGCGAAGGCCACGCTCATGGGCGGCACAATGCTGAGGGAGCCGTACGGTGGCGGGGGCCTGCTCATGCCACCCTGCCCTTGATAGTGATGGAGTACCGGAGGCGCAGGCAGGGCCGGGAGCTGGAGCGGGGCGATGGACAGGCTGGAACCTCTTCGGTAGGCGACGCCAGAGGAGGCGAGCGGAGAGGGGTCGTTGTCAGACTCCCTGCGGTGGAAGTTCCGGTGGCAGTCGCAAGCAGCGCAGCGGAGGGCCTCGATGGTCCCTTCCTCGCCGGCTGGCATGAACTCGCAGCATCCATCGAGGACGCTGCGGCCTTCACTGGCGGCGTGGTTGCGGAGGCACTCGCGATACCTGGCGGAGGAGGAGGAGGAGGAGGTGAGCTTGGTCTTGGCAGCAGCGACGGAGTGGGGAGACGTCATGGAAGGTAGGTCGGGCGAGGAGGCAGCAGCAAATGCGAAGGAGACGGGATCCGGGTTGGAGGAGGAAGAGTTAGTGGCAGTGTTGTTACCGGGGCGGTCGACGGCGTCGATGGGGTCGGTTAGGGTTTGTTGGTGGTGGGCTGTGGCACCGAAGATAGCTGCACCGTTGTGTAACCCTAGATCTTCTGCCGTGGCCCTTCTGGATCTATGGCGATGATCTCCTCCCCCTCTTCCTCCTCCACCCGAAGTTTCCATCTTTCATGGGATTATCAATTCAATTTGGACCCTAAAATTCAACGGATATCTCTCTGTCTCTACCTTGTCTAATAAAATAAAATAATCTTATATATCTTTTACAGAGATGAGATGGGACACTTGTTTGCCAACTTGGGGGGGTCTGATCTTCTTCCTCGAAAAGATGAACAACAATAACCCTAATTTAGCTGCTAAGTTCCACGGCAATAATCAGGAGGAGGGTTTCTGCTTTATTTATTTATTCTGAAAAGGCGGAGAGAGAGAGAGAGAGAGAGAGAGAGAGAGAGAGAGAGAGCTTTTAAAGTGGAGAGAGCGAGCCATTAACTTACAGGTGCAGTTCAGCTGCAGAGAAGCCAGCTGCTGCTACTGCAGCAGCAGCAGGAGGAGGAGGAGGTGAGGAGATCAGCTGCGATTCTTCTTTTATTGTGGGTTAAGCAGAAGAACTTTTCACTGTACTGTAATGGAGGTGGATTAGGTTTAAGGAGATGGAGTTGCAGAGGGTTTTAGGGTTAGTGTGAGTTTTTGTGTATGGAGGTTTTGTGAGAGAAGGAGCGGAGAGAGAGAGTGTTGCAGAGCTTCCAACAAGAGACAGCCTGGTTGCCTGCGAAGAGGCCAGGAGGAGGTGGGGAAGAGAAATGAAGAGAAGATTTAGCTCTCTCTCCCTATATATGTGTGTAAGTGAGAAATAGTATGAAATTGAGTTTTCTTTTTTGTTTTGCTCTCACTTGAATCGCATTAATAATTAAAATGATCCGATATCTTTTAAATTTTAAATAAGTTACTAAGTAGAATTTTTTCAATGGAGAAACTCAATATTACAATATTTTCATCTCTTAGTGGACTAATATGCTTTCGATATTGATCAATCATAACTTACTAGATTTCTTAATATTAGAGGACCTATGTAAAAAAGATGTTATTACATACATTTTTGTCATATAACAGGATAATAAAAAAGTACATGAAAACCAACCTATAGAGGATAATGGTATTCTTGCGCGTATCAACTCTCTTTTTGGTATATCTAATATTAAGTTCCTGTTTATACTGCAATTCTTTGAGGACAATGATGCTCTGTTCTCTTGTATTTCTACTCTTATAGGAGCCCACAAGAGGTTGACTGATAAATGATTCTCTTAACATTTCTAGAAATTTCTTTTCATTCATAAATTAATCAGGTGTAAAAAATATATAGAAGACACCACATCTGAAAATTACCTCAGACTCGAATGAATGTGTTCTAACTCTTCTAATTATGAACATCCACCTACCAGATTTTACTAAATATGAAAACGCGTTAATCCAAGCGCATATGATTGCATAATAAGTGACGTGAGATGCAAGCGAGGGCCGGCGCGGGGGCGGGGGTGGGGCGGGGTTGTGGAAGTGGAATGACTTGCACGAGAACAACCGACAGGGTCATGTTCGTCCTCTCCCACGCCCTGCAACCGTGGGCCCCACTCCGCCCCCTGCCACTGGGCCCCACCCTATAATAATTGCCCCACTTCCTTCACTGTCCTCCTTCTTACCTCACCTCACCTCGTCTCGTCTCATCTCTCTCCATGATCTCAAAAATCTCAAATCCACCCTTTAGTACCAAACCTTCGAGTCGGTACCCACCATTTCTTTCCTCTTGGCCCGCCAAGATTTGGTCATGTCTATGAATTCCAATCACCACGCCGATCCCGATCCCGATCCCGATCCCGTTCTACTTCACATCTTAATCAGAATCTCGTGAAACATATGGTCGCATTCTTGTTTGACGAGGGAATTCTAGCGCATGATGGCTGATGATCACATTCTTGCCCGGCAGGTAAAAGTCTGTTTTACTGGCAGTACGGTCGCACAGCTCGGTTGCTCCGTAGGTTATGAACATGGATGTTCCTTCTTAACATAATTTTTGAAATTGAATCCAACAAGAAATGAGTTTGTAGTTTTGATCAGATATTTAATAGTTTGAACCGTATATTTAATAAATAATATTAATAATATAATATTTTAATAAATTAATATAATTATAATATTAGTCTTAAATTCAACCTAAGATATAAATATAAGTATATTATAATATATTTTTATTTTTAATTTAGTCAGTTTTTTTATCGGTTCAATTGGATTTATTGATTCGAGTGAGAACCGGCCAGTTCAATTGGATTTGACTTCATTTAAATTATAATTTAATTTTTTATGAGGATCGAACCTGGTGGGCGGCCGGTTATTGGTCGAACCATCCCGTCCGGTTTTTAAGACTGTGCTTCTAAGTTGATTAATGGTAATCATATGGCGAAATCCCACTTTCCTTGAACAGGACGACTCAGGAGACTGCAACGGATTGAAAGGCACGCACCCAAATCATGCACGTTTCGAGATCCCCTCGACAGCCCGTAAGAATACAAAAGACGGGGAATCCCAACAATTCCTTGCCCATGCTGTCATCATGGTTGCGGTGGAGCTTCGCCGTGATTGGCGATTCAGAGTGACGTTTGAAAATTTCGATCCAGTTCACATCTCTCTCGCTACGAGATCAACCGATCCTAAGCTCGACTAATTCTTGTCGATGGAAGTCCACATTCCCCTTTGGAATACTGGACAGAACAATGCTATTCTTCGATAGGCATGCTCATGATTCGGTTCGCTCAGTTCAGTTCTGTTACTATACTCCTAGAATTATAACTATTATATAACCATCAAATCGAATTATTTCCAATCAATTTCATGGTTCGGTTGCTGAACTGTTTAAATTTAGTAATTAAATGTACAATTTCAATTCTCTGTGTGCAACCCTATTCTTCGAGACATTGGTGCCTCCCTTGGTGCAATCGAACAATGGTGACCGGAAGAACATATCGGGAAGGATATTTACGCGCTGATTCATTCTCGATCTATACGTTTTCGCTTCCCTATTGGGATTCATGTTTTTAGTGTCCTTTTTGAGATTGGTCATCATCCATTCAGTGATTCAGTGATGTACCGTTTGATCACTACATCTCGGATTTGCACTTTCTAATCTAGTTTAATGCAATTTATCTAAAAAATTCTATAATTCTTATCGGTTACAATTTGTGGATAGAATTATGCATGCACTTTATAAGTAATTTACAGTATCGCCATGGCACCTAGCTGCAAATGTATCGCCTGGATGGAACTTGTCGTATTTATAGATCCGGGGAGCATAAATTTCCTTGTCGTAGAT
>CXYZ01003051.1:545391-570472 GCA_900006705.1 Sonneratia caseolaris
AATATATGTTAATAATATATTTTTAACATACAACTATTCGATTTTTTCCTTTTTTTATATAAATATCAAAAAGGCTTATTATATAGTTTTAATAAAAATGTCGGGTTTGGAAAAACCATTCAAAAAAAATGAAGCCGGTGATTTTTCATTTTCCTAAATGATTTGGATACAGCCCTTTTGCATTTAAAATGTTGGACAAAAAAGATTAAGCCAAAGAAGACTCCATATATTAAACAATAGCTCATTAGAGATGTTAAACAATCTAAGCTGCCCTGAACTAATCCGTTCAAATCCAGAACTGGCACATACTGCTCATAACCTGGCACATAATCGTTCTTATTATATTAACGGACAGTTATGGGGCAGGTCAGAAATATTGACCTGTTAAACCGTAACCCTGATGAATAAGCATTGAGTCGTAACTGACCCGGACTAGCTTAGACCGTTAAAATCCTATAAATTAACGATCAAATTTTATTATATTAATTTAAAATTTTTAAAAAAATAAAAAAAAAGATAGTTCACTAGCCAAACCGATCCGTTTATTAATAGCTCTTGGCCGATTCATATTTTCTTGAATTGTGACCTATAGTTGGACCTAACAAGGCCAAACGGTTTCAAGTTTATTTTGAACCGTTCCGAACCACCCTTTTAACAACACCACCCCGTATCAGTCCGCATTCGCGTATGGTCCGTAATCCTAGCAATTATCTCTGAATCCACTTCCAAGACCAGCATTCGGACCCCCATACCCCAGACTAACTCANATTTTTCATTTTCCTAAATGATTTGGATACATCCCTTTTACATTTAAAATGTTGGACAAAAAATATTAGGCCCTGACAATTTAATGAAAAATCCATCCAACTTGAACCATTTACACCCTTACTCACAAAGGACATGCTTGCCTCTGACCTTCTAATTACGCCAAAGAAGACTCCATATATTAAACAATAGCTCATTAGAGATGTTAAACAATCCAAGCTCCCCTGAACTAATTTGTTCAAACCCAGAACTGGCACATACGGCTCATAACCCGACACGTAATCGTTCTTATTATGTTAATGGGCGGTTATGGGTCAAGTTAGAAATATGGACCCGTTGAACCGTAACCCTGATGAATAGGCACTGAGTCGTAACTGACCCGAACTAGCTCAGACCGTCAAAATCCTATAAATCAACGATCAGATTTTGTTATATTAATTTAAATTTTTTTAAAAAAATTAAAAAAAAGAGATGGTTCACTGGCCAAACCGACCCGTTTATTAATAGCTCTTGGCCGATTCATATTTTCTTGAATTGTGACCTATAGTTGGACTGCAACAAGGCCGAACGGTTTCAAGTTTATTTTGAGTTGTCCCGAACCACCCTTTTAACAACACCACCTCGTATCGGTCCGCATCCACGTATGGTCCGTAATCCTAGCAATTATCTCTGAATCCACTTCCAAGACCAGCATTCGGACCCCCATACCCCAGACTAACTCAAGCCCCGACTCATTGGCTCATGATTCAGCCCTAACGTATGTGTGAGATACCGATACTATGCATGAAGCCGGCTAGCCACCTCACCGACGCGGCTGAAGAATTCCCCTCGACCAGTCCATCAATGGGTACAGGTCATGTATAATATACATATAACAGCTGGGCCACAACTCTTTCAGATGCGTACGCCGGTGCTGTGGATTCGACACAGTATGACCCATAGTTTTTAAAATATGACCGGACTGGAAATGGTCAAGGTATAGGTTCATGGACTTATAGGTCGGAGTGGAGATTTAATGTATCAAATAACATATTTAATAAATAATATGAAATGTATATTATTACAAATATCATAATTTAACAATGATTTAAAATAAGAATTCTTAATATGATCATTATATTAAAAACAAGATTATCACAAAATATAATTATAAATGTAGTAAAATAAAATAAGAACACTATAATATGTTTTTGTTTTTTAATTTAAGTCGAAGGATTTAATTGGGTTCACTGGTCTGACCAGAAATTGGCCAGTTCAGTTCAATTGGTGCTGACTACATTTAAAATACAATTGGGTTAATTCGGGGAATCGGACTGGGCGTGTGTGCCGTTCCCTGTCGAACCGGACGGTCCGGTCCGGTTTTGAAAACTAAGGTACGGCCATCCGCCTGGAGTAGGGTGCACCATGCACCGGGAGCTGGAGTTGCATCATCAGTGAGCACCACATGCTCAGGTCCTCTCTCCGTTGAAGTGGGTGCGGTGCGTCTTGGCGTCTTGTCTGTTGTCTCCCTTCGAGTTCTCTCTCCCCCAAGTCTCGCTGCTACGGTGTGTCTCGTGCCGATACGCACATGCCCGAATGCTGCTGCTCACTCTCTATGCGGCCTCGGTTCTGTGTCTGAGAACACGCGCGGAGGAACGAAACTTCTCCTTGAGACAACGCAATTTGCACTCCGTCTCTGATTTCTACTCCTTGAATAGTTGCAGGAAGTGAAGTTCACAAGTAACCTTCCTGGTGTTGGGATGGAAGAGGACAATGCCCAGTAGATCAGAAGTCGGATGGGATCCACTTTCTGTCTCCAGGGCCTTCACGAATCTATGTGCTCGACTCGTTCCTCCTGTTTTTGAGCTTTTCTTGGTGGGTGTTTCATTGGCAATCTGATTTTGAATCATATTCCACTCTCGCCCGCCTTCTGTGTAGTTAAAGACTTGCCGTGATTGATTCGCGGATCTCATTTCCCTTCATGCTCCAGTTCACGAATCTGCGATAGATTTGCGTTTTTCGCTAGTTTCTATTTTTGGAAAATTTCCATCTGATTGGTGCTCTCATCTCAAAAAGCACACCTTTCTGGTGGGTTTGAGTGAGTAAATTATGGCTCTAGCTCGGTTTGCTCGTCATGCTAAACGCCCGCAGGGATTCTGCATGAAGATGGCTGCTGTTGCTGTTCTTGGTCTGTGCTTTGTAGTCGTTTGGTCGATTTTTTCTTCCTCTTCCACTTCAGTGACCACCCGAAGAGAGAGTTTTGATGATATCAACGAGCCCGTGTCTGCTGACGCTGATCTAGTCGGTTCTTCTCCGACCCAACCGAGTAAAGTGGGTACCGGAAAACATGAAAAAGGTGGCGAGGATGACAAGAAAATGAGATCCGAGTCTGATATTGAAAGGACTGAGCAGAAACCTATGAATACGTCTGTTTCTTCGCCCCCTGATATCCATCAGTCTGGGGCAGTTAAAAGGGGGAAAATAGATACTGAGCCTGAGAAAAACAAAAGTGAAATTAAGTTGCCTAATGAAGAGGCAAGTGAGACAGAAGGGTCGGAGGAATCTGAAGCTATAGAGGGAGAGGATGGTGTGGAAGAAGAAGTAGTCATTGATAATGGGGAGGAGGCTTCAAATAGTGAAAGTGAGATGAATGTGGAGTCAGAAGGAAATGGAGATTTGGTTAAGGTAGTGGATCCAGAAGAGCTGGGGAAGGCAGGAGTGAGTGAAGGACCAAAAGTCAAGGGACAGAAGAGGAAGGCAAAGGGTCTGGTATTTGATCCCAAGGTGCATTATAGCTGGAAGGTTTGTAGGACGAGGAGCAAACACAATTATATTCCTTGTATTGACAATGAATCTGGGAGATTGCAGAGCTATCGGCATTCAGAGAGAAGTTGCCTCAGAACGCCCCTAATGTGTCTAGTTCCTCTTCCTCACGGAGGATATGAGTCTCCTGTAAAGTGGCCTGAGAGTAAAATGAAGGTATATGCAGATATTAGTTTTGTATGGGATTCTTGTTTTCTCCAGGATTTTCATTTGGGAATGATTGTAATGTTCGATATTTCTACAGGTATTTCACAAGAATGTGGCACATCCGAAACTCAATGCTTTCATGAAGAAACATAATTGGGTAATGGAATCTGGGGATTATCTCGTCTTTCCTGGGAATCAATCTGAGTTCAAAGGCGGTGTTCTTCATTACCTAGAATTCATTGAAGAGGTAACTGTTTGCAAGCTCCTTTGAGCGTGTATAAATCTTCATGCTAATTTAATGTCAGTTTCCTAGTTATATTTAGATTGTATGAAGCTGGCCACTCTAGTTTAGTCAAAGTTAATCTTTTCTTACTATTGGAGACAACCTTTAGTTAATATTGCAAAAGCATTGTTTTATTCCTTGAAATTATATGAATTAGGAATTGAATCTAACTGATTCACAAGTGTTTTGGAAGTTATTGATGAGTTGGTGTTCTTGCATGAGTGCAATGTAAAAGCAACTAAGGAAGCAAAACGTTCTTATTTTTCTGCAGTAGGCACAAGTTTTTTTTTTTCTTTTTCGGGGTTAACATGTGTAAACCTGACAAAATATATGGATCACTGTGAGAAACTTCCATGTTAATTACTTCTATAGGATGAAGCATCAATCCCGTGTCTTAGTGAGTGAAATTTCATATAGATGGTACCGGATATTGAATGGGGGAAGAACATTCGTGTGATGCTGGACCTTGGATGTAGAGATTCAAGCTTTGCAGCCTCTCTCCTCGATAAGGATGTCATCATATTATCTTTGGGATTAAAGGACGACCTTGTAGATCTAGCTCAGGTTGCTCTTGAACGTGGTTTTCCTGCCGTAATTAGTCCTTTTGCGAGTAGAAGACTTCCTTTTCCAAGCATGGTATTTGATGCTATTCACTGTGGAGGATGCAACATTCCCTGGCATCACAATGGTTAGTTTCAAAATGTTGTCTATGTCCTTGAAGTTCCTTTTACTCTAATGATTTTTGCTATTAACATTATGAAAGTTTTGCTCTTTTTTGTCCCACGAAAATCAGGGGGAAAGCTACTTCTGGAGATGAACAGAATTCTCAGGCCTAGCGGGTACTTCATCTTGTCAAGTAAGCACGATAGCATTGAAGAAGAAGAAGGTCTGACAGCTACTGCTCGATCACACTATTTTGGAATTTTCTTGATTGTACTTAAGTTACCAACTATGCTTTTTTTTTTCAGCCTTGTCCACATTAACAGCATCTATCTGTTGGAATATCCTTGCCCACAAAACTGATGAAGTCAGTGAAGTGGGAGTTAAAGTGTATCAAAAGCCTGAATCAAATGATATATATGAGCTGCGAAGGAAGAAAAATCCTCCTCTGTGCAAGGAGGACGAAAACCCAAATGCAGCTTGGTAAGCTAATATGATGCGCTTCTGCAAATTTGGCATTTTTTCAGAATATCAAGTTAAAATGAATTTCCAAGTTCAGGAGCCTTCCTCTAGAATGATGCAGTAATACGTAGATAATTCAAGTTTGTTTTTTTGACTTCTCACCTATTCATTAACAATGATGTCGAAACTTTTTTTCAGGTATGTTTCTATAAAAACTTGCTTGCATGCAATTCCTGCTTCAATTGAAGATAGGGGAGCAGAATGGCCTGCAGAGTGGCCCGAGAGACTTGTGACTTTACCGGATTGGCTAGAAAACAAGGACAAGTTATCTGCAGACACCAGCCACTGGAAAGCTATTATTGAGAACTCATATTTCAGTGGGATTGGTATCGACTGGTCAAATATCAGAAATGTAATGGACATGAAAGCCATATATGGAGGGTATGGAAAGTTCTAAAAACAAATGATTTTTTTTTCAAGTTAAGGGTCCCCTTAGTTTTTGGGGAGGAATCTGACGTATGTTTATTTTATAGATTTGCAGCTGCTCTCTCACACCAGAAGGTGTGGGTGATGAACGTAGTATCAGTTCATGCACCTGACACACTTCCAATCATTTTCGAACGTGGTCTTGTTGGAATTTACCACGATTGGTGCGAGTCATTTGGTACTTATCCAAGATCCTATGATCTCTTACATGCTGATCATCTCTTCTCGAGGCTCAAGAACAGGTCTAACTGGAAATCCTTTTAATCATGCCCTGTTGCTCTCTGGCATGTTCTGTTCTTGACTGGACTTGTTGACTTTTTCTTGCAGATGTAAGCAGCCAGTAGCTATCATTGTTGAAATGGACCGAATTTTACGTCCTGGAGGTTGGGTAATTGTACGGGATAAGGTCGAGATATTGGATCCTTTGGAGGGAATATTGAGAAGCTTACACTGGGAAATTCGACTAACTTACAACCAGGAAAAGGAAGGTATACTATGTGCACAGAAAACTTTGTGGCGCCCATAGAATCTTTATCCAGCCAGTTTTTCATCTTTGTAGGACTAGAGAAGAGAGTAGCCGCTAGATGTGCTCTAATTTGAAAGTCTTGACGATGGAGAGGAAATCTTCGTCCCTTTCATGTACAAAAAGTAAAGCATTTGTAAGAGCAATGCTTTCACATTTTTTTGGTTTTGCTAGGCTCCAGCCAAGTTTTGCATACTCTACTTTGCAATGAAAAACACCAAGTTTTTCATGGACAAGAATGAATTGTTGTCCAATAGCTAATCTTTTATTCTCCATGAAACTTGATCATTCATTTGAGCCTATATGCAACTGTTGAGAATCCCCAATTCTCAGTTCTTGTTGTAGGATATACTCGGTTAGTCAATAAGACATTGTTGACATGGAGAAAGATTACATTCTCTAATCGTTGGCTGGAGTTTGTCTGTCAGCCTGCTCTTGCTTTTGTATGGCTGCTTCTGTTTGCCCATAAGAAGGATGTGATCCATAATTCGACAATGTCAAGAGTGCCAATTTCTCCGGTGAACAGTTCCAACATTCTGAGCTATTGAACCACCTTTTTACAAGGAGATAACGCATGATAAAGAACTTGATGTAGTGGCATGCGGACACATTATTTGGTTTTTGAAAGTGACTGGGTGGATTTCTTCTTTGATAAATTTCTCCAGCTATATGACCATATCTATCATGGACATGGAGGAACAGAGTCAAATGGAAATACCATCAAGTTATATCTGAGACGTCTTATAGCTAGGCATCAACATCACACAACGCTTACATTACTGAAAATGTTAATAATCGTCTTATACAGCTTACTTTTATTCAGTGAGTGTATACGGGTGTTAGCATAATCAACTCTCGGTTTTTGGAGCCTCCACGGATACTTGGGATGGTACTGAAGCTGTAACTCAAACCGACCAAGGAGACGATAGAGGTGAGAGTTGAGAGTTGCTTTTGTTTCCTCCGTCCGTCTTCCGACCAATCCTCGTGAATGCAAGAAGTTGCCTCTTTTCGGATAAGATAGCAACGTCAACGCCATCGCGTAACCACGGTGGGCCTCTTGAGTGAGCATTGATTGTGAGAGGCCCATTCCACACTTTCCTTGTCAAATTCAGACCGACTGTAACGTTGGTAATCCCTTCGTAACTTCATACCAGTTGATAACTGACTGCTAATTAAACTAGAAAACGAGCGAAATAAGAAATACGCAAGTTACATACATACCTTGCCTCCGTAAGAACGTTTTGCTCGTCCCTCAGTAAGAGAACCCTGAAGCACAGGGGGGGTCGGCCCAAATGGGTTGAGCTCCCATGTGGTTTGTCAATGTAGATATTCGACACTAAGAGAACAATTGTTCTTTGTCTCCAATAAGACATTTGTGAAGATAAACTGATAACTACAGTTGTGCAGCTAATCTGTCGGGTCCATTTGGGCGAGTTCCTTTCATCTACGATTCGTGGTGAGTTGTTGCAGCGTAGCTTTATGGACCACGAATAATGGGCGAGGGATCAAAACCTCTCATGTCGAAAATCTGACAGCGATCCGGGAGTAGTCTCCTGCCGTAAGAGATCGATCCATTATTAACATTAAAAATGGAAACTTTTTGTGGATGGAATGTCTTTTCAAATGGGTTGATGAATCTTATGAATCATCCTTATCTGACATATATTACGTCTTCTGATTCGATAGGGGACAGAACCTGTATAGATTTAGCTGAAGAACGCAAGAGAAAGTTATAATTTTTACGATTATTTCAGAGATTCCTGCTTAAAAAAACCATTTTTTAATTTTTTGGAAGGGAGTATGAGGCGGGTGCTTCCTGCGAGCCCCGGTAGCCTTGTGGCACCTGCTTGTCTATTTCCACTGATAAATGCTTTTCTCAGCCTCAGATTGATGGCTGGAGCAAAGAGGAGATAGTTTTGGGGTGGCATAGCTCTACTCCCTCTCTCTGACACATGCATACACAACACTCTCTGTTCCTTTTCTTGCTGTTTCTTGGTGAGTTTCTGTTACTTCCTTTAATCTGCGCTTCTTGTGTATTCCCTTGGCTTAGTGCATGCAACCGGGTCCTGTATTAGTCTCAAACTGGGTATGTGCTTTGCATGTATGATCATGGAGGAAGAACGAGGAGAGATACGAGACATTTTCTTACAGGTTTGATTAGTTTGTTGTTGCTGTCTTTCGTTTGTTTCAATGAACTCCTGAGCTCAGATCTCAATTTCAAGGCCTTGTTCGCCTATGTGATTGTCCCCTCTCAGGTGTCATTTCGTCTTTCTATTTTCCTAATTTGAAGAGGTTTTCCGTTGCTAAATTTAGATGGGTATATATGTATGCGTGTGATTTTACGATTTCATCGTTCTTCTGATTTTGCGTCTTTGGGACTTTTGACCATCTCTATTCTAATCTCTTCTTGTTCTTACCTGTTATTGTGCAATGAACTGGTTCTGATATGATTATCTAAAAGATTAGTACTGGTTTTGTGTGTCAGAACAGGTTTTCTGCGTCCAGTTCTATATAATTCATCTCAATTTCAATGTCAAGATCTCGATTGAATTGAAGGTTTTTTCTGGTGGTGAGGATTGAGGTCTTTTGCATGACATGGAGGAAGTAGCCAATCACAGCCTTGACATAATCAGATACTCTCCCCATCACCAACCCTTCAGGAAATCCCCTGTCTCGTGGTTTGATCTGAGAGTTTTCTACGTGAGGATCAGCAATCTCCAGGTTGATTATTCAACCCCCGAATTACTCACAGTTAATCACATCCCGCTGAACCCTGAAACCATTTTGGAAGTCAATGGTTCCAGGAGCAGCAGTTACTCGGATGGGGTAGGCCTCCACCTCAGACGGGACAGGGCAGATAAGACATCCGAGGAAGCTACATTCGTGAGCACCGATAGTGTAAGGCTCACAGGGAGTGTCAAGTTTGAGGTCTTACAAGGGGATGATCTGATCCTTTCAGGAGTCCTTGAGGTACGTAACACTAATGGGTTTGTGGGGGAATCAAAGAATGGCGTGAAGAGAAAGTGGAGCATGACCTGTGAGCCAGGATCAACTTCAGGTCCCGCCTTCCTGAGAAAGAGCGAGTTAGTTCCTCTGACTGTTGAGGTCTATGTTGCTGGCTGTTTCTCGGGATCGCCAATAATCTTAACAAAGACCCTGCAGATCAGTTCACAGAGGAAGAGGCGAGGGCGAAGGAAAAGATTGGATTCAATACCAGAAACTGAGACAGAGTGCCTTGACAAGGATGAGTCTTTTGGGCTTGGGTTTCAGGTATCATCAAAGCGCATTGTTTGATTCTTACTTATTCTATTGACAAGATCTGGTCTTGAATCTCTGGCAATGCTCTGAGAATTGTGAGTTATATGCCAAATTCTATCTCAACTAAATAACTGGTGAGAGGAGGACTAATGAAAGATTCTAAATACTTTTCCTCAAATCCAGAACTTAGCTTTGGCTGAGAGTCGGATTGAGTAGTATTCAGGTTTCACTTTGGCAACGACTGCCGGTCACATCAAGTTGAAGTTCCTTGTTGCATCAAGTATCTTCTTCAGAAGTTGAGAAAACATTATTTCTAGGTGTCTCAGGAGCTGGGTTCCAAACATGCCTCTTGTCCTGAAACATGTTTCTCGTCGCGAAGGGCCCATAATTGTAAGACATGATGTTTGCATGTGTTGCCACAACCTTATCCCTGGATATGGATATGGAGGGTATGGGCATGACAAGCTTTTCTACAGTAGGATGATATTTGTGACCCAATTGCAATTTGGCTCCCTTTAGTTCCTTATAATATAATAGTCTCTTGTTAGGATCTGGCATCTGTGGGGCCGTCTAGTGTTTGGAGGATTTTGTCCAATTCTAGACCCCATAGAATCAGAATGAGACAATGGATTGCCAGAATGGTGTCCATATTGCCCAACCATTCATTGGAATCCTAATGCCTTCCATTATGTTACTTGAGCCAATAATGTGCAATTAGTTTCTGGTTGCATCTTCTTGGGTACTGAAGGTATCTATCTCACCATGTTTATTATGGAGACGTTGAATCATAGAAGGAACCGAGATGCCCAATGAGGCTGGATTATTTTATGACTTAGCCTTGGTTCCTTCAAACAGAACATGACTTGAGTTGATTTAGCAAAGATAAATTGGTCCTGATGAACTCCTGGATCCGGAATGTTGTTTAATGATCCAAAACGTGAATCTGTCCAGATGGGCTAGATTGATTAGAGTCATTAGTTCTTTGAGGTGGGTCAAGGCATAATCCTCATCATCTACTTTCACGCACTTATTATATATCCAACCTATGATGATCAAGACTCTTCACCCCTGTTGAAAGTTTGCATCATTCTCTTCATCCTGCTCGAATAAGAGACCTTTCAGTCTTATTTGCAGGCCACCAAGAACCCGAGCATGACCGAGGATGAAGAAGACTATGAGTACGACTATGACTACGACTACAACAGTGTGCACTGGAGGAGGATGGAGTACATGGACGGTGAAGATGGTGAGCTCTCATGGTTCAATGCAGGCGTTAGAGTGGGAGTTGGGATCGGGCTTGGTATATGCGTTGGGGTAGGAGTAGGAGTCGGGTTACTGGTCCGGACTTACAGGGCAACTACCCGGAACCTGAGAGGACGGCTTGTGTGACTCTGTTGTCCGCCACCTCTGCGTATGTTTGTAACAGCGCTCTCATCTCATCATCGTAAATTCGGACACTGAGAATGAAGATATCCCCGCTTGGTCCGAGAGAAGGTGAAGATCTCTGGTTTTGGTGGTAAGAGTGCTATGTCTGTGTGCTAAGGGAAGGGCGCTCTGGTTAAAGGGATGAAGGTTGCTTGTTAACTTAGGGTGTTGTTATTCAATTACGGGCTTTGTACGGATTGCTCTTATCTTCTTCCTCTGGGCTAATATGTAAAGAAGTTTCTCTTTCCGATCTCTGGTAAATTGTCAACTCCGAGCACGAGTTTCCGGTGGACGAGCCATGATCCTTGCGAGGAGAATATGCAAATTCGACCCCCAATCTTTCGATCAGTTTGGCATGTGTCACGATGACAGGTGACAAGGAAAAGAGGGATAATCACATGCCTAGAAATTAAGGTTCATGTGGTCGTCCATTCCATCTCCTTGTAGCCACAGACATGACCAAGTAATGTCTCTGGCCTGTCCGGTCTGGCTTTCCGGCATCCGATCTGCAAACCGAGGGATCTCCAGTAACATGATAGGATCGAGCAGATCCGATAACTGCATACTTTTCATGTAATATAACTTTACCTTTTCTGGCACCCACTCTTGTGTTTAAATCCAGAATCTGCCTTACTGAATTTGGGAATAAGATCCAACCCCGAAACATGTATCACATTTATCATATTATGAATCTAGCAATAGTATATCTAGCAGTCGCATGAGAAATGAAGCCTGAATGAGTAAGTCATTACCGATACCGACAATGTCAATCGCATGAATCATCTTCCCTCTATGTATCCGGTTCCAGTACCGGATACTACACACTGGATCGAAATTATAACTGAAACTATAATCGACTCCTTAATTTCTTACTCGGATCTTATCTAAATTCAATTGAAATCTACCTAAGATGTAGGTCACTACAGGTCGCAGATCTTCCTGTGTAACATGATGCATAGGTAGAACAGCCGCAGCAATATATCTTCAGTTTCGACCCTTAATATGGCTAGTAGAGAGTAGCAGTGCATAGTAATACTAAATCAAGATCCAGATACCATTTCAACTACAAGAGCAAATGGCTGCCATACAAGTCCTTTTGGTGAAGCTAGATAGTTGTTAGTAAGCATATAAGGGAAGAGAGACAAGTCATCTCGGTTCCGAAGTTCGGCTGGCTTCAATTCTGATGTGGGTTTTTCGCCTGCTCATACTTCTGCTTATCTATTGGTAGGGTATTCGGAGTACCAGTTCAACTAGCGGGTGGAGCGAGACTTGTAGGCTCAGGAGCAACCTCAGCACCAGAATGCTTGGTACTGAGGTGCGAGATCTTCTCAACCTTCTGATCAAGTCCCCATAGGTTGAGCGCTTTAAGGTCATCCTGAGCCATTTGCCTCGAGAACTCCTCATGGTCGTACTTGAGGATGGCCTTTCCTCCAAACTCAGTTGGGAGATTGTCCTCATCAAACAATGAACGCATGAGCTCTACACTGTCTTTATTCTTCGGGTATACAAACTTCACCTTCTGGAATGTTTTCGCATCCAAAAAATATTTTACTATCTGCATGAAGAGAAGAAACCGAAAGTTAGCTTTTATTGGTCAACTCAAATATTGCTTGTTATGTACGCTTACTGCTAGCTCAAGCTTGAAGCAGCATCAAATCATCAATAAATTATACGCATAATGAAGCAGGTGTTTCAGTTTCAAGTTTGAGTTAATTCACTATTATTTAGGTTGATTATGCTCGTGTTCCATGTTATTCAAGTACTACTTGCATGTGAGATGTTTCATGCTATGCTTAGTATGCAAACAGGAGCACCTTCTATATAAGCTTAAGCCTTTTGGAAAATCAGTCACCTAACAGCTGAGAATGAAAATTCAGGAGTATTCGTTCCAAATATGTCCAAAAGTTATTCATATCAAAAGCAGAATATACAAAGAACTCAAACCTTCCAGAATGCTTCAAAAATCCGAGGAGGGTTGTATAGGAATGCCATTGCTAGCCTCTCAGGGTAATGATTCTGTAAAATGTTAACAGTGTCTTTTGCTGATTTGATGGGCACACTTGTACTCAAAGACCAACCTGTGAAATCTATTAACCATGACATCTGTTCCTGATCCTCTGGAAGGTTCAGGATTGCATTCTCGATAAGATAAACTAGATGACGGATGTTGTTTTCTAGCGATGTCGTGTTCTGCAAGATTCAGCATAAGACTCCTAGTGAGCAGTAGAAGTGGCAGAAAATGCTGTCATATTCATCAGAAATTCAACCCGGTACCTGCATTGCTGGTCTCAATATGAGAACAGACCTTCCTTCACGGTCATGAAAATTTGCTCTGTAAACTTTTCCCGTCTCACCTTCAACTGCAACCTCCTCCTGCCAAATCAAAACATGAAAAGTCATCTAGAAAGGGATAGGATGTGCAATAAGATCTGATTCCAGCATAGCTCTTCATCAACTGTTTATTGTGGGGTCCAGAAAAAAAAATGAAGTTTTCTTATGAGACCTTTTGTCAACTTTTCTGATGTTAAAGATGATATGAAGAGGCAACCAGACTGTTGGAAGTTGACAATCAAATATTCTAGACTTAGCTCTCATATTCCTGAAAATGTAAATTTATGGGGGAGTTCAAGCTAACTCACCCAGCGGATTTCCTCAGGCTTATAGGCCGCTCTCCATTTCAGAGTCTCTTCCAGCATCTTCTTTGCTTTCTCAGTATTCCAATTGCGAGCTTCCAAATATCTCCTCAGGCAAGCATCATCACAGTACTTTAAGCTGCGCTCAGATAATTGTCCCAGTGCAACCTTAAGCTCATTCACCTACGCATGCAGAAGCAAATCACCGACAAATATTATTCTTGAGAATTTGGTACAGGATATGTGATGCAAGGCTTCACATTAGAAAAGAGTTTGCTGTTGGTAACTCTTCAACTTCAAACATATTCTCACCTTTGATTCAGATGGCAGTGAATCATCCTCCTGATGATAGTGGGAACTATTCTTCCGGCGAAACATGGTGACTGAAATCATATATATGGCAATTTAGTATTATATGCAAAACATTTTTTTTGAGGAAACAGTACGTATTACCTATGTCCACCTATTTATTCTACAGGAGCCAGTTGACAGAGACAAGCATGCAAAAGGAAAAAAAAAAGGCTAAATTAAGAAGAGATGCAGAGCAGGATGGCCTCTGGGGACTGAAAATGATCAAAAACAAGCAAACCGTGATATAAAATCTGAAAAATGAAATTAAAACGAACACTACCCTGATTATAACAAGCCAAACCAGCATGAAAAGATGCTGAGGCAGTCAGTGTTGGTGTCTTCAATGACTAATACACACCCCACGACAGAAAATCATAATCTAATAAACTAGATTTATAGTTACATGCCAGAAAGAAGAGAGTGACCATTAGTGCAAAGAGAATTGAAATCATTTAAGCAGAGAAACGACAGTTGCAGAGAAAAGTGAAAGATGCAAATGAGCGGAACTAGTCAAAATGGTCTACCTTTCAAAAATTAAATTCCATAGGCAAATATAATCTATTGAACCGTACAGACTCCATATCATATAATGAACCCAGGACCAATTTCCTAATCAGATCTCTTTTCCAGTTGCAGAGGTCCCAGAAAGGAGGCTGATTTCAACAGAAATGTTAACAGTCTGAGTGGAAAGGGAAATAGATATGCATGCATACTACATGTTAGAACAGCGAACAAGGTAAATTCCACAAAACAAGGAACAGTTCAGATTAACTAGAGGAAACGGTTAAGAGGCCAAAATCAAGAATTTACACGTATTTCAGTCGCTATTTGGACCTCAAAAGAAGAAATCAAAGAATAGAGTATAGATTAAGCTTTTTTCTGAGCTTACTGAGATGTATATCAGAAATGGTCGGAGCACGGCAGATCCTAGGACATTGACGAGATCTCGATGAGAGCTCTGGATGAGATCAAGCAGTTGATTTTTAAGACGGGGACATCGGAGAGAATCAGCCACATGTCAAGAATTTCGGACGGGAAATGGAAGTAGTAGCTCAAATATGCCGAGTCAACACTCTTCCGCGAATTTCAGGTAAATCATGCGGAAGGAGTGACAGCTTAAAGACACACACACACACACACACAGAGGAAGAGCTCAGATAAAGAAAACATGCAGATGGCAGAAGGTGGACCGCTTCGACTCAGTACCCTTACGGAGATCAAACAGTTCCGGTAATCCCGGAATGAATCAACAATTGAACACTTGATCACACACAGAGAAAGAGAGACAGCGACAGAAAGAGGGAGAGAGAGAGAGAGAGAGTACCAGGAAAAACTCAATAGAGAGGCAGAGGAGGAGGAGGAGGAGAGAGAGAGAGAGAGAGAGAGAGAGGAGGAGCAGTGGGAGATGGCCCGGTTGTCCCCTTTCGTTCTCTGAGCTCACGAGAACGCTACCGCACAGCGATAAAATTCCAAGAGAAATTGGCAATACAATATTGATCTGCACATTTCAACCTTTTATATTGAACCGCAAACATATGGTACGATTTTCCAGCCCAAGCAGCACACCATTGGCAAGTGTTTTTCAAGCGGTCGTGTCGGACGAAAATCTAAACTGAAAAATTAGAAGTCACAAAATTGCACAAGAATGGGTATTAAACCAGGCAGGCAATATGATGTTAATATGCGAAAATAGAATATGGTAAATTGACGATTCTTTGTTAATATCTTGTGGTTGTAGGATTTTAAAATAAAAATGTTTGTCTGTGATTGGGTTTTCCGTATAAAATTTTATCAATTACGGATCATTAATTATGAGTAATTAATTCAATTAATGAATACCCAGTAATTTTTTTTTTGGTATAAACCGCCAGTATTCAGATGGACTTTGTCCAGCTGACTAATCNCGGTAATTTTTTTTTTTGTATAAACCGCCAGTATTCAGATGGAATTTGTCCAGCTGACTAATCTGGATCGCCCCGAGTCGGCCCATTTAAGGGGTTAAGAGCTCCCTGCCACAGGTGAGACTCGAACTCGAGTACTCCCATTGGGATAATGAGTGCCGAACCACTCGACGACGCCAGGGTGGGTTAATGCCCCAGTAATTGAACCTTGAAACTGCAAGAGAAAATTTCCGGTGATTTTATTTTATTAAGATATAATTGTAAATTGCACCGAATTTTTTACGCCGGCCCTTATCGCAGAATGGAACAAACTTGCTGGCCGGCCCTTTTTGAATACCGGGAGAGAAATTATTGAGTGCAGTGGTAGCGCCACGTCATCGCTGGTACCACATCTACGGACGGCGACATGTTCCGATGGGTGTGTCCCTGCCTGTCTGGTTATGCGTTGGCCGTCAGTGGGCAGTCACATGTCGCGTGGATTCGCTCCCACACGAAAATATCAAATCGTACGGTCAAATAGTTACGTTGAGAAATCATACTTACTTCTATGTTCAATATTCAGTTGGAAATGATACAAAATGGTTACAACAAACTATACCAGAATTTCTCAGTGATCCATCATATAGCTGAGAATCCAACACTGTTCCATCATAAAATTCTCTTAATATAAATTTATTTTGGTGAAAGAATTTTAATTTAAAATCTTATTTAAATATAGTAAAATACCCAACAACCTTCAAATTCAAAACCTAAGATTACTCTTGGCCTTTGAAAAAAAATATAAAATATTATATTAATCTCGTTATTCTACTTAACTTTTGAAATAAATTCATTATTATTTTTTCTAATTTAACACGATATAGGATTTTTTTCTCGGTAGGCTTTGCCACCATTTTTTTTTCACATACAGGATTCGATGGCCAAAAAATTTTGATAAATTTGACTGACCCAAATTCAAGTCGGCTGGATCATGTTATACGCATTCAGTTAACCGAGTTTTCTCCCTTAATTCAAAATCTTCATTTTTAAAGAAATTTTAACATTGAATTATATAATTAAAAAATATTCTGTGATCTTTCACATACCGTGCAGGTGACAGTACGGATGCCGTGCTGCGCTGTGCCGTGCCGTGATGACACCCAATTTCAATGCCATCTTTTATTGCACAATTATTGCATTAATTTGGCAGCTCCCTCTCTTTTCATTATAATATATATAGATGTATCATATGACATATATAATAATTTTTTTAAAAAAAGTCAAATAAAATAATTATTAAAAAACACAGAAAGCAGCAGATGCATCGTAAAATTGATGAAAACTCCGCATGGCAAGTGGGAAGAAGACGTACCACTCTAAAAATTCATTGAATTCTGATTAACTTATTAAATTCGAGTATAAATTAATAATTTTTTTTTTAAAATTATAAAATTTAAAAATAAAAATCAAGCGTCCAATTATAAGAGCTCGTGCATTCTAGAAAAGAGGGGGTGCTCACCAGAAAGGACATCCGGCCGGTCGGTGTCTAGGGTAAGTGGGAGCGGGGCCCACATCCACCACGACCGGCTCCTTTTTCTGTTATATTTTATCTCGATGTTTTATGTTCGAGTTTTTGAAGTGAAATTACAGTTTTAGCCCTTCGAGTAAAATGACATCAGATGGATCCCATTATTAAGTAATGATGCATGGGTGAAGGGTTTAATCGGTTAAAATTCATTAAGATTAGTGAATTTCTGTGTTATTATTGAGAGCATGAATAAATGACTTATCGATTTTAAATAAATGATTTTCCTAAGCTTAATTTTAAAAAAAAGCTTCTTTTTAGCGAAAAACTACATAAAATTATGGAGCAAAAGATGGAAGGAGTGGAAACTCATTGTATCCAATGCAGGAGCGAGAGATGTTAAATAGGTCGGGTTAATTCGTAATCAGACCGTCCAAATTTAGAACCGACACTAATAGTTCGAACTGCCAAAAATCCTACAAATCAACCGTCAGATTTTGTCGAGTCAATTTAAATTTAAAAAAAATAAAAAAATGGAGTGTTCTAACCGATTTATATTTATTTGAATCATGACTAATAACCGAACTGACCAGTTAAGAAAACGGACTGAATCGTAATCGGATCAAACTGTTTCAGGCCTGTTTTGAACCGGCTTGGAACCGGCCCTGACCGCATTTTTAACATTACTAGCAGGAGAAAAGGAAAAAGGGGACGTGTGACGTGCCAGACACTGTTCCTCGACGCATGGTCATCATCGAGCTCCACCGGAGTCAGCCTGCCCCAGAGACGACGACGCAATAGACTTAATGCGTTGACGGAGGGGTCGGTGTGAGCAAGTCGACTTCTTCCAACCCAATTACCACGTCATTGGAGGGGGAAAAAAAACTTACCATTTATCGTCTCACCTATCTATAATAGTATATTATTATTATTATTTAATTAGAATTGATGAATTTAAAATAAAATAATAAGAATGTGAATTTGAAATTATGAGATAAAATATGGGTCCTAAGATTCTTTATGGAGGGTGACCTGTATGGTCAGAATTTACTTTGGAAATCTAGAAGTCTATGATGATTTAGACAAATGGGGGTGGTGGGCGAGACCTATCAATTTAGATTTGAAAGGCAAAGTCCAACTTTCGGCTGTCAATTTCCATCTAGAAAAAGGAAAACAAAATTTCCATTCCCCGTGCGCTAGAATTGGTAACCTAATAATTTCATGGTTAGGCGTACTAAGATCAGTTAAAAAGAGCGCAAGCAAGTAGAAGAGAGTGTGCTTGAATTCATAGTCGAAATTGACGTGGTCGGTCGGGTATGGATCTTTTGAGTCTGCACGAAAGACCTCTCAGCGAAAGTATCGGCATCGCTCTGTCCCTACTAAATGACGGGATGCTAGAGGAGCCTATCTATATCGTGCGGCCCAATGACCGCAACCCTAAATTACACGGGAGCGTATTTAACTTCTTTTCCTACGACTTACTTCTTTTTCAATTCATTTCATATCTTCTGAGAAGTGCTAATTCGGTTCGGATAGACTTCATTCAAGAACGCCGTCGCCCCTGGAATCAATAAGAAAACAAGTGCTAACTTTCAGATCAGTGAATAAAGCGAAAGGTTAATTTCAAATCTCGTCCTTCACAGAGAGTAGAAATTACCCGACAATTTCTGCACATTTATAGCTATATTTTACGGATTATCCGTTGAAGCTGTTTCTTAAACTTAGCTAGATCACGTACTCGGATCTAACCAGCGATACATCGTTCGGCCATATTCATTTGAATTAAAAATTCAAACACCGTCAGCTTGCGACTCTCTCCAATTACCGGAGGATGTCCGTCGTGCTGGATGCGTGTTGAGTTTCACGCACTCGCCGGTGTTGTCGTCTTCGTATACCGTCTTGACTTTTACGCTCAACGCCTCACGTAAGTCAATCGTACATTGGCAAAAACGTGAAGAGAATTCCGGGTGGGGAGGAGCCGACACGGCTCCAAAATCGGGGCAGCTTCTTGCTTCTCCGATGCAGAGCCTGCCCAGAGAGCCTTCTGGTGCGGGGAATGATGGGCGGGAGCTGAGTAGGATTGTGGAGCGGAATAAGATCTCCGATACAGCCGGAAGGAATTCTGGCCTTTGATGGCCGGCCCGGTCTAAAGAGTGCGCACGGGGCAAGTAAGTTTTATCTTATTATTCATCCAATTAGCTTTGGGATACAATAAAAACCCTTTAAGATGGTGTTGAATCCTTGACTTACTGTGTTAGAAGACATCATCTAATTAGTTTTTTTTTGTTCCCCAGCTAAATTGGATTTCCTTTCTGAAAAAGGTTTCCGGTGAAGCGGAACAAGAAGCCACCGATGCCCCCCACCCTGCCAAGAACATCATCAGGACCCGAAATCCGTCGACGTAAGCACAACAATAACTTTGTGTAGCGTGACGTTGTCCACAAAACCAGTCACGTTTTTTGACAAAACCTCAGCGTCTCCTAAAGCATTGAGGACCATGACCATGACCGTGTACATATGTAGCCAGCCTGGTCCACGCTTTTATTTTTGTTTATTTTATTTTATTTTATTTACATCACAGTTAAAACATATCTTAAAACTAATATATTATCGAAATGAAATTTATACAAAAATTTTCAATAATTTTTTCAATTATTTAAATATTATATTACTTATTTAAAATATTTAAAATTTTAAGAAATAATCACTAATTCAACTTAAAATAATAAGCGAACTGACTGTAGCGTGTAGCATGCGTGTTGTCTATTCTATTGTTTGAAATTTAACAACTTAAATGCAGTGGCATAAAAGGTGGATCCAGGTGGATTCGAACCACCAACCTCCCAACCCCCACGCCATGTGAGAGTTTGGGCGCTCTGCCTTTTTGAGCTTATGAATCCATATCCGCAATACTATCCTCTCAGCCCACAATGACAGAGATGGGCCTGAAGACCAAGTAACCAAACAAGAAACTCGTTCTCATTACTACTTTCTCCCTCTTTTTAAAAAAAAGCCATAATTAATGTGGATTACTAAACTTACAAAATCAGACGCCCCCTCCCACGTGATACACTGACTAAAAAGTACTCAACGTGCCAAATTAATCGGGTACGTTGAGTAATTACTCCAGCACCAAGACATGCCACTTCCACAAAGCCATCCTATGTTACTAGGAAATGTGAGAAAAGAGCTGTAAAAACTGACAATTAGAGTCGTACAAAAGGTTTCAGACGGTCATTTTCTACCACACAACTTACCGTCAAGTTGTCCTCCAGCCGTACCCACGTAAAACTACGAACAGTAATTCTCTTTCTTTTTCTTCACACTTTATTAATTTCATATTAACTAACGTGTAAATTCCAATTCAAGTTTTCCAAATAAAAATCAAAAATTACCAAATATAAGAAGAGTAAATCATAAATAACCAGCATATCACATGTCAATTGGAAAATACTACCGACCCTTTCTGGTGTATGTACAGCTGTAACATTACCATCACTTAACATATTAAGCTGAGCGACGTCCATAATGACAACCTTGACAGATCAGCAGCCTCAACTGCTCCCTTCCGTTGGACATGAACGGGATAACAGGCATCACCAGAAACCAACCGAGAACTCACTAGTGCAAGTCATTTACTCTTTATCCACCACTTCACCTGAATTACCACCACCTGCTGTGACAATAAACCGGCAGAAAGGAAAAGGACAGAATTTGCTAGTTGTACAGGCTGATGCGCTTTTTCGCTGATTCATCAAAAAGGAAGCTTCTCATTCAAAATGAAAGATGAGCAATACAGGGCAACTAGATCATACTTGTAAACAAATTTTAATTTAAGGGGAAGCTGTAACCTTCCCTACTAGATACCCCACAAAGAATATTAGAGAAACTTAATAATGTAAAATGTTCGACTTTATCAATCCAAGGCCTAATAATGATAAGTTAGAGCAGCAAAACTGTCGCATAATGTTTCAACTACCAAGTAAATGGACAGAGAAGAAAGAATCAAACCAACAAGCAGTGACAATGGCTGGTCGAGCCTGTTTTCTGGAACAATGCCTGACAACAATCTTGCTCCCTTGAATTTGATTGTGACGGTCACTGCAGACCCCTTAAGCAGGACCTGGAAGTGCTTGGAGTGCAAACTGTGTCAATTTGCCACATACAGTTCTCTGAAGTAGGACAGCAGCAGCCGATAACACTTAATGGACACAAAGGTAGTCTGCTACTCCTTGAAAGTACAGCATAACTTGAGCCCATCAGTAAAATGTCGTATACGCCAAACTTGTTGCTTTCCCGAGAGAGTTGAGCACAGCTAGCACCTACAGAAAGACACGATGCAAGATACTCGAGCACTGTATCAACCATGACTCCAAGGCCTACGGCAACCATGACAAATAATCTTTAATAGCCTCTCCAAACAGCATAACAGATGTTAACTATTGTGCAAATAATTTAAAAAATTGCTTCCACTATATTTACATGGAGATACTATTTTGTAGACAATTGGCAAAAGAAAAATATATTAAATTGCTTCCACTACATTTAGATGGAGATACTATTTTGTAGGCAATTGGCAAAAGCAAAATCTATTTGAGAGATTCATCATTTTCATTGAGATAGCGAGATGTTCCAACATGGGTTAGCAAACTCTAGATGCGTGGCTCCTCTCATAAAGGCGTTTCAGTAACTCAGTCAAACACTTGCACAGAAAAATTGGCTAGTAAGACAATTTTCGTTCACTCACAATAAAATTCCTACTGCATAGTTAATAGCAACAAAGGAAAAATTACATGAAAACCCTAAAGACCACAAAACCCACACTAGCAATACAACATTCTCATTTGCCAGAATAAGACATAAAAAGCACTACTCACTGTAATAAGTATAGAGGTTCGCTGTGCAACTGAATTCAAGCAGTCCATTGTCACTAAATTTCCTGCAATGAAGATGATATTTAGCAAGCAGCAAGAATAATCACCTGCCACATCAAAGGTAGACTAATATTTGGAATATCCAAGTACAGGTACATTCAGTTGAGCAGTAAACATCAAAGAAGAATTTAGTCACTCCATAGTAGATGCTCCCTCACCATGCGCCAAAGATCATCAGCCAAAGGAATGGCACGAAGATAATGCTTGTCTGTTGACCTTTACCAGACTGCTTGAAGGTAACTGCACGAACTCCATACTAGGATCTGCTTTCTACCTAATAACGATACAAACAATTCTACAAACTCCTACAGATAACTACAGTATCCAAATTACATCACTTGAAAATAACGTTCACAAATTCTATATATACCTACAACTTCTAAATGCACAATGAGTCCCTTTATAATTTCAATCAAATGAAAATTAACACCAAGGATGCAATTGACATATCAAGAAGATCAAGGAACCAGTGGTGCCAAAGACTTGGAAAAATCGGGTTAGACGATTGCTCATAATCTAAATAGTTGGTTAATAACATTTTAATACATCTTCAGTCACAGTTTATATAAGTGGCTGCAGCTTCTCAAAACTACGTATGATAGAACTTAAAACTCATCTTCACGGGACATGTCTACATCTTGTCAAAGTTTCACTTTATACGGAAAGCAAAACTCAATGGAGTCAAGGTTGAAATACTGTATCTCCGATTATACCAATTCCCGTTAAAAAAGTGACTGGTGATCACCGGTCAATATAGACATCGATAAGCAGTACCAGTCTGATGTTACAGAGACAATTTGAATTATTGAAACTCCGTTATTATATAGTTGAGGACTTAAAAATTGATTTACCGAACATTCAAGATCAAATTGCAACCACATCCTTATTTCGGAATGAACTGCAGGAGCGATAAACTCATACCTAGCAAATGAGAAAATCCATGGAACTTGCTACTACTTTTTAACATAGCCGTACACAGGATATAATGAAAGACTAGTTTAATTTTTTCGAGACCACCGATAAAGAGTCGATGAAATAGTGAATATATTCAAAATGGTCAATATATAATTAATTTATCCCCAAATAGCATCAAGATTGAAAATAATGCCAACGGAAAAGTAGCTAGCTATGATAAATATCACAAGCTCATTAGTGGTTAGGATGCATAACATATTGTGCTTGTATATATGAACGTCATATTAAGTATAGATCAAATGGTACCTTGATGACGAATTTCTCATGATCTTCCATGTCTCCGCTGATACCGTGTAGAAGTTTATTGGACAAACATTCATGTCTGTCGTTTGGATAGCGGACCAATAGATAGGCACGAGCAGCGATAAGGAGGAGGGGGAAAGAAAGAGTAGGGGGGTTGGGGACGAAAAGACACAAGACCACACATCGGGGGAGAGCCGGGCAAAGAATGAAAACCCCGTGCCATCTCCCCCGAAGAACACAAAAAAGATCGCTTTTTATTCGTTTTCTTTTGGCCTGCCATGCAAGCGCACCTGTCATGGCAAAGGCCGACCACAAAGACTCTTTTCTTCTCACATGATTCCACTTTTTTCTATCATCTTATCTTCATCTCCCATCTTCCCTTCTTTTTTTTTACTTACCATACCACGCATGCTAGAAGACAAGAGCCAGCAGCATAGTAAATCATAACTCACAGACGAGTTATTAACCAATCTTTCCAACTTTCACAGATCGAATCTCCTCCGCTTACGCCATGAGCATAACACCAGGGAGAGAAGCCCGAAAGATCTAGAAAAAGGCCAATTCTAAGGAAATTGCCCATTCCAACGGAACAGCTTGGCACAACATCTCAAGGAGAAGCAGCCTGAAATAGCAAATCAAATATTCAAATTAAAAAATCACGCCGCCTTCAAGAAGAAAACATATTCAACAAGACAGTAGGAAGGGTTTGTTAAACAGTACAGCACCATAATCCCTTTTCCCAAATCTCCAGCGTTGCACCCTGTCGAAGTCATCATGGAGATTCCTCACCATCGTCTCAAAGAACAAGGACCACTCCGAGCTACAATCCTGTAGATCCCTCTGACTTCGGTCATGAATCGTCCAGCCTCCTCCGGTTCGATCATCGTACGAAGGAACACAAGATCAGAGAAGACCCGATCCCAAGCTCGCAGCTCTCACCACCGGACGCGGCACCGAACCGGTAAAGGCTCCACCATCACGTAAGCAGCTCAAAGCCATACTCTATCGATAGATCGCCTCGCGATCTACACGAGTACGACGGAGAAACAGAGAGATCGTAAACAGAGAAGAGCAGATCTGAGGAAATCAGACGAAGAAGATAGAGGAGCGTCTGAAAAGGAGAGAGGAGATTGAGAGGCAACGACGAATGGTGCAGAGACCTCCTCCAGGAAGGGTTGGCATATTTATTGCCGCCATTCGTTGAATCCAACGGCGGTGATTAACAGTGCAGCAGTGAGATGGACGGTGAGATTTGCACTGATAGAGACATCAACGGCCATGATCAGCGAGAAGGTTCGCGACGACGAAATTGTCGATGGATGAGACTTTCGTGGTGACAGGCTGTAACCTAATTCTTTCGCCCAGCTTGGTCACAGTGATATTCCTATTCCAAATCGGGTTTTGGATATTCGAAACCGCGGAATGGGATTAACCTTATAATAATCGGAGAGACTCTGGAGAAACGTCACATCTAGTCCTCCAACTTTGACGAAATAATACTGGGAGAACATAGATAGATATGTGGTGACTCGAAAGGTCGGACTCTCGGACGAACCGGTAAATTCTTTGATTTATAATCTGAAAATTACAGTGGTAAATTTAACTATTTATAATGTAATAGGGACAAATAATGAATCAAATCATAATATGTACAATTTTTTTACAAAAAAACTGATAAAATTTATTGGTATAATATTATATGAAATAAAATTAATTTATCTTATTTCTT
>CXYZ01003051.1:574748-591670 GCA_900006705.1 Sonneratia caseolaris
ACACGCACGTACTTCATGGTATCTACACCAGGTTTTTCTCATAAGTGTTGGGAATTGTTCTTAACAATAGGTTGCTTTTTAATTTCGAATATAAAATATTTATTGAATGAATATAATAGAATAATATTTCTTCCATTTGTATCGGCCGTGAAATATTTGGGTTACTCACAATTTTTCTTAGGATAATTGCCTTTTCTCAATTAGGGGAGAAGAAGAAGAAGAAGCACGCATTGGCAAGCTCGATCAGTGGAATCACCCAATAGAGCTAATTACAAAAGGCAATAGATGCCCATGAATTGGCATGTGTTACGCAAACTAATTTGCATATTTGTTGCCACAATAATAGAGTTGTCCATTACCTTTTGAAAGGCCAACGATTTGCCAAAATTATCTTGCCATTATTTACCATTGATAGCTGTTCATGTAATTGGCAAATGAATGAGTCAATAACCCTATCATCATAAAACAATTTTATGTAATAGTTGGCCAATTAATTTCGTCAAATTATTATTATTATTTTCTTGTATAATAATTGTACTGCACGTGTATATCTATATATCAATATATATATTCAATTGAATCACATTCGATAATTTAGTACACATAAATAACCAAGAGTAATATTAGGTTTCTATAATACTAATTTTATATTCAATTTCGAAATAATCTTATTTAATAAGGCATGTGACCGGTCTGGACAATTCCGTACTACCAGAATTTAATTATCTAATACAAAATTTAAATAATTAAATTTTAATTATAAAAAATCACTTGCATTGTATGTGACTCATTGAGTTTTGCACTAAGCTGATAGTAAATCAATTTATCTTATTAGATCATTTAATAAGATTACTAATTAACTCTTAATCAATTAAATTCACAAGTCAATACTAATATCTAACAACATATCATGACTACCCAGATAGTGAGGATTTCATCAATCAAATGACCAAACACCCTTTAGTGATTAGTTTCCATATAATTAAATCATTTAATTATACAATGTTTCGGATAAATTAGAGTATAAATAAAATGTCAAGCTCTAATACTTATCCATATGTAGAGGTGGCAAATCATGCCAACCCCATAGTCTGATAATCTCGTTTAATTGTGACTTATTTGCAATTATAAGTAAACTTACAAATGATGTTTTTTTTTCTATCATTCAATACTGTTTGATAGTTTATTAGGTTTTTTTTTAAATATCCCTAATCGGGCTATCGTGTCGGCACGACTTGGGGATCATTGAGCCCAGCACAGTGTTATCGTGCCAGGCTATCGGGTCGAACCGAATTTTGCCAAGTCTATTTATAAGTATATCAATTCTCTAGTAATTAACTCAATGATGAAATATTATAAACTCATTTCTGATTTTTCATCCTATTTTTACCAAAGATTTTTCGGAGCCAATACTAAGTATAATACATAAAACATTCTTTGTTATCGTGAGGAGTAATCGATCACATATTAATTACTCACTACCTTCATTAGAGTTTCATTGAATGTAGAATACCCTAGATATAACTTAAAGAATCATGTTAAGGAATAGACTAAAACTACAATTTAACTTTTATGAAATACTATGGTAATTTCAAGTTTAAGGATTATTTACACCCACTATCACCTTGTAAATAACTTATTGACATTTATACAAAATCTATTAGATCTTACTGGAGTGAGTCAGTTTAGTGTGCTTATTCTATAATGAGCACTTATACTTTTATGTTAGTAACTTTTCACAAATAATTATACGATCAATTATTCTCTATTTTAGAGTATATAACAAGTGTACTAGTCTATCCAGATCATTAATATCATATTTAGTGATCTTATGACTAGAAACAATTTTAGATTAAGACTTATGGATTTTAGGTTTCATTAGTATGATTTCATTATGACACTAAAATTAATATCACAATCTATTAAGTTTAGTAAATACATTAGATAATATATGATAAAAAATTAATGGTTAATTTTATATCATGAATAAGGTAATACCAATCCCTTCAAATGTGCATTCATCCCAAAACCCCTCTCTCTCTCTCTCTCTCTGTCTCTCTCTATCTCTCTCTCTCTCTCTCTCTCTCCCTCCTCGGGCGCCTCCCTCCGGTTCCCTCTCTCATCAGAAGCAATCACCTAGTCCTACCAAAAACAGCTTCCGTTGCTATTTCGGTCGACCGTTGCCGCCATCTCCTCCTTCAGGTACTGTAATCTTCTCCTCGCCTCTTTCCGAGCTGTCTTATCGCCACTCCTCGGCATTTCTTTTGCGCATTTTCCTCTGGATGCATGTTCATGATGTGGCTATGCCTAATCTCTCTTTCGTTCGGTGTGATTGCGGAACGAGCATTTTTGTTTGTGGCTGATGGATCTGCACTTGCTTGTGAGCTCGTTTCCATGGGAGAAACCATCTTTCCATCTCATGTTCACACTTTGATTCCTTAAACTAGTACAAAGAGATTGCTAGTTCTGCTTTCATGCACCGGTTTAAGTAAATGTTATGTTTCGGTTGACTCTTGAATGGACCTGACGGGCTGAGCTTACTGTTAGCCTATGCGCTTACCCTCTCGCTTTATTTGAGTTTCTGGGAATTACAATCTTAGGGAATGGATTGCGGGTCTTATATTTTGCAGCTACTAGTTTTCGTCAGCGCCAGTGTAGCAGTAATGGGCTTTAGCGGCTTTTAATTAGCGAAGCTGGGCCATGGAAGGATCTGAAGGTTTCTACCTTAGCTTGTAGAATTTGGTTAAGAAATTAATTAGGGTAACACAGCTTCTCACGAAGTAAATATTATGATTTTGCATGCTCTTGTTGAGGACTTCAAGAAGACTCGTCTGCGTGAATTGATGGCTGATGCTAGGCGGTGCCAGTCAATGATGGTGTATGCCTCTTTTGGCCTATTTTAGTTGCTTCCATCTCTCTTCAAATCATGAAAGAACTTAAACCCTAAATGATATTCTTGTAGAGAATTGGATGGCATGTTGTTGGATTACTCATGGCAACAGGCCACTCTTGAGACTATCGATAAGCTCTTCAAGTTAGCAGAGGTGCGTACCTAGGCTGTTTATTCTATATTCATGTCATTTTGTAGATGATAAGCAGCCAATAACGCAGATTTTATGGTGTTTCCACTTTAATCTGCTTAATCTCCAGGCAGCACGTCTCAAGCAGAAGATAGATCCTATGTTCAATGGAGACCGGGTAAGGTCAATTTACATTTGTTAAACAATGAATTTGTGGTTTGAGATAAAGCTGTCCACTTATGATCAATATAGCAAACACAATCTGATGCTGGGCTCTATTCCTTCAGAGTGATTCACCTGCAGATTCAGCTGGATCTAGTGGAGCTTGTTATTGATTGAACAATTTAATGAATAACAGTCTCATTTCCTATGGAATCGAGGGTAGTCAAGACTTTGGGAGATGTAATCTGTTTATTTAGTAGAGCGGTATTGATAATCTGGCTGATTTTCATGTATGCCATGTCAATTTGATTCATGGAGGAACAATATATTACCTTTCTCTTTAAATTTAAGTGTCTTTAAAATTTATGGAATCGCATACTTAATGATTATAAGAGTCGACCAATTATAATGATTCCATTGTTCAAAGTTCCCTCCATCTAAATGGATCTATCAATTGTAAGAATGGTGATTATTACATTAAGAATGCCAAGTTTAGACTTATGAAAAAGGGAACAGGTTCTCATTCCAGGGTTAAATGACTCGTGCCAACAAAAACAAGAATATAAGTTATATTTGAAAAATATTAAAATATCAAAAATATCAATTAAATAGAGAACAAACTATAAGGATAAAATCAAATTAGCCCACATTAGATATCAATGGTTGGAATTGAAATCAAACAATTTCATAGATTCATAATGCTAAAATAGAAGAAAATACGTGTAAATGTGAACGGAATCATAATTGAATCGGCAATAGAAACTCGTAAGTAATGGACTGTGAATCTTTTGTGGGTATATATGTAACTCTTTAGAGTAGTGGGCACGTCCAATTTCCTTTACTCGATGAGATATTAGAAAAGTCAGATTTGAAATATGCAGTATAGGAATCACAATCCTAAATTGTACATAAGTATTTATAATTTATTAATTTTTAATTTCATTTANAATTAAAAGTTATTTATTAAAATTCTACTATTTAACTTAATTAGATTACTTAATCGGATCAACTACTGAAATAATACAGGCATATAATAAATGATATAATTGTTAGACCATAATTATCGAAATAAATCAAACATATTTATCTAAAAAAAAGAAAAAAGAAAATGAAGCAATGGCTTTTTAGAATAACACAAATTCACCCGTCTTTTTCATTTAATTATAAGAAACATGTAAATTAGGATACGCTATGAGGTCTAAGATCCCATTCCATTGATCGTTCACATTTCGAATCGATTGTAAGGAGGCCAATTTTGTGAAAATTGCTCATGAGGTATCAAATGTTACAGTTGTGCTTCCACCAAGAATCCCATTGCACTACCATAGAATAATTCACCCATGGTAGAATCATCTCAATCATAGAAATGCCTTAAAAAAGATTCTTCTTATTTAATAATAAAAAAAAAATTATTTGAAGAATTTTATAATTAATTGATTCACCTGGGTCAAATTCATATTTATTCCTATATAACTTTGTAAATTATTTTAAGGAAAAATTATATTGAAAGTTATTGTAAGAATATAAATGAAGAATCATTTTTCTTATGTTAATATCTCAATTAATTATAAATTTGGATCATATTTTCATATTTTACATGAATTTTTTTTAAATTTAGTTCGGTGTTCATTTAATCATTATGCAAATTATTACATGTTAGTAAATTTTATGGACAAATGATTTGATGAAAAAAATAAATATTATATTAAGATTGATAAAACATAACATAATTAGTACTTAATAAGAAAATATAAGAGAGAACAATTGCTCTAAACTTGAAAGGCGGGCAAAATCTCCGATTAACGAATATTAACCATATTTTTTTAAGGAAAAGAAGATATATTGAAAATGTTTTTTTATATAAAATAAACGAGTTGTTGCGCTGCTGATGGGGTCCACGGGCATTATCCTGTGGCAAATCCACAGGCGTTCACTAACTTGCGCCGTCGGAAGTACCTAGCTAACCTGCGCCAACTGCCTCCATCACCTCTCTTTAAGGCTTAAGCTCTCGCTTCCTCGGCTGTTTCAGCCTCGATTAGGGTATTTATTGGGCTTCCGACTCCGCTGTCTGCGACTCATCTCCGATCACCAATGGCTAATGGCGCCGGCTCAGGTCCTCGCCCCAGCCACCTCTTCGTAAATCCTCCGTTGGTCTCCAAAGGTTCTGTCTCCCCCGTTTTGCTCTTTGCCTTGAATTTGTTACTGTTCGTCACATGTTCGGGTTCTATGTTATCACCTCTTTTCATCACCGGCCTTTTCTCTTGGAAATGACGTTAATTGATCGACCCATGGAGACAGGGTTTTGGCCTTTCTCTGAGGTAAATTTTACGTTTGAGCTTCAAATTTACCGATCATTTCCCTGGGAGTATGGAGAGTGATTGGGAGGCAGTGAATTAATCCAAGTGTTATAGTTCTTCAAAAGCTTTCTCTTTTCCCAGTGTTTATGTGCACCCTTCGAGAAATTGGGGCCAAATGCAGGTTTTTGTTTGCTATAGCTATGTCTACCTTGTGGTTGCTTCATCACCATGAGGCAAAGCGCCATGCATTTCTTTGGTTTTGTTGCTTCATCTTATATGCTGACATTAGTGATGCAGATGGTCAAGGATTGGAGAATCCTGCTCCGCTTTCACCACAATGGCTTCTGCCAAAGACTGGCAATGGGAAGCTGGGAACAGGTCCTGGGGTATGTGATTGCTCCTCTGATATTACTAGTCACTTGCTAACGGTTTTTGTTTGTGAACTGGCGCTGTGCTAAGCTGATTAACAGGCAATAAGAATCAGAGTTCTCACCTCACTATGAAGATCTATCTTTTTTGTTAATGCAGGAAAACCCCTTTTCCCCTTATTCAGCTCCTGGAAATCTCTCTGGAAGTAGCTTGTCTGGAGAGGGTGAATCTCTCAAGAAAAGGGATGTCTTCAGGTCATCCTTGCTTGATATGGATACTGGTAACACTGACCGTTGGCGTGATGAAGAAAGAGAAGCTACTTTATCAGTACGCAAAGATCGTTGGAGGAATGGAGACCGAGAGTTTGGTGATGCCCGCCGAGTGGATCGGTGGGATAATCCGGGGAGACACTTTGGAGAGGCTCGCCATGCTCCATCTGAGCGGTGGACTGACTTGATTAATAGGGAGAACAATTATAGTGAATGGCGTGAGAGCAAGTGGAACACAAGATGGGGACCTGATGATAACAAGGAAACTGGAGGCACACGTGAGAGATTTAACAGCTCTGGGAAAGATGGTGACACACTTGCTGATAGAGGCATGGTTCACTTGAGCAGTCATACAAAGGAAGAGAGGGATGGGGATCATTATCGCCCATGGAGAGGCACGTTCATGCAAAGCCGAGCAAGGGGAGAGCCCTATCTCCAGCAAAGCCTATTAATGAACAAGCAGGAGTCCAGCTTGGCCCCTGCTCAGGGTCAAGGTGAAAATGTTCCTATGACCTTTCCTTTTGGACGTGGAAGAATTACTTCTGTCGGGAACCCAGCAAATAGTGCTTCCATGCATTCTTTAAGGGCAAGCAGTGAGAAAAGTGAAGTGGACCATGGAGAGCCTTCTACTTTCAGATATGATAGGATGAAGTTGCTTGGTATATACAGGACAATGGATGTGCGATCTTGTAAAAATCTGAAAGATGGATTGGTAAATGTTCCGCTACTGACACTGGAAGAGCCGATAGAACCTTTAGCTCTATGTGCACACAGTACAGAGGAAGTGGTAAATATATTACAGCATAAAATTGCACATTTTTTCAGTTTTATTTGGTCTGAAATGTGTTGTCTCTGTCGGTTGATTTGTTTTCCCTCCATGTCTTAGGATGTTTTAAATGGCATTGATACTGGGGATACAGTGAGTAGTGGCGCTCAGATTTCAAAAGATGGATCCTTTGGTAGAAGCACACTGGACATGTCACAGTCTAGAAGAAACAAATTTGGTAATCACCCTATCCAGATGTTTTGATATGCTACTATTCATGTATCTTTGCAAGGGAACTAATTAATGTATGGATTGGTTTTTCTGCTTCCTGTTTCAGGAAGTGCGGAAGAGTTTCCTTTTCCTTTGGAAGAATCTGGTGGTGAACATGGTGAAATATCTAAGGGGTCATATGCCAATTCTCTCGACGTGTTACCTCCAGGACAGCAAAAGTCTTCTCAGGAGTCCAGCTCAAAACTGGATGGCATCAAAGTTCAGATGATAGATCACAACAGAAATTCTATAGGTGAAGTTACACTCTTGCCAGAATTGAAAAGGAATAAAGGCTGCCTGCTAAATTTTTTACCTGGAACGGGCAAATCTGGCAAATTTGTATAAAGATCACTTGATCGTCAAATTGAAAAAAATCTGATCCATGTTTTCATAGTATGAGTTGAATAACTAGTGTCCTATTTCTTTCTTGTTGAGTTTGATGGCCAGCATTTATTGAAGACACTGCTCATGTTGTGGCTGCTATGATGCTGTTATTAGTTTAACATGAAACTGAAGGGCTTTATCTCCTGGATATGCTTGCAAATTTGTCTTATTATCCAATTCTTGATGATTACAGCTCACCTGAAAGATGAAGAGAAGTGGCATACAAATGAGGATCCTATTGTTGAAAGACAATCAACTGTCGTTATGAACAGGGAGCAAGAAGCAAGAAATCTTCAACCGACTCCTCCAGAAAATCTGATCCTTTATTATAAGGACCCTCAGGGTGAAATTCAGGGGCCCTTTCCAGGAAGTGATATTATTGGATGGTTTGAGGCTGGTTACTTTGGCATAGATTTGCTTGTTCGTCTGGCAAGTGCCCCAAGTGGCTCACCTTTCCTGTTTCTTGGTGATGTTATGCCCCATCTACGGGCTAAAGCTAGACCACCACCAGGATTTAAGACTCCAAAACCAAATGAGATAGATGGGCCAGCAGGGAGGACAGACTTAAGTAGTATTGGCAATGCCAGTGCTGGTTTGGGTGCAATCGATCTGATTGGCAATGATTTGAGGCGCAAGCAAGCCTCAGCAACGGAAGCTGAGAACAGGTTTCTGGAGTCATTGATGTCTGGCAGTGCAAGCAGTGCACCCCCCTTCTCTGAAGGTTGGTCTGCAATGAAGAGCTTCTATTCTGTCTGTCCTATTTGTCCTATTTGTATTTTAATGTGGGTTTTTTTTGGGTGATAATTTTTTAAGGAAATGTTTATGCTATGGTCTTATTGTACTTTTAGGTATGCAAGCACAGAGGGAAAGATATCCTATTGGTGGACCCACTTCTGAGACAGATAGTGGAAATGCATTCTTGATGGCTAAGAGACTAGAGCTTGAAATGCAAAGGTCAATGTCTAACCCTAACCAGTACTGGGGAAGAGATCCTGTGATTCCAGCTCCAGAGTTTGTGCAGTCATCACTCTTGTCATCAGTAGCTGATAGTACCAGGTTACACCCACAAAATCCTGAGCTTATGTCAATCCTTCAGGAATTGTCTGAAAGGCCATTGGCGAATGTTAGTACCCCTGCTACCAATTGGTCTAACTTGCCCATCCAAGGCCGCTTGGAACCGTTGCAGGATCAAGTTGGCTTGTGTCATCCTCAGAACTTCTCTTCTCAGGCTCTGCTGGGGTTGCAACAACAGAGGCTTCAGTCCCAGAGTCATCCTTCTTTCGCTAATTTGTTTCCTCAGCCTGTGGATGGCTTATCTACAAACCTAACAGCTGATAAGTTAGTATCTTCTGGCCTGCTGGAAGATCCCCAGCTATTGAGTCTGTTACAAGATCAGCAATTGTTGCAATTACATTCGCAGTTGCAAGCTCCTGCACAACAGCAACTGTCACTATTAGATAAAGTTCTGCTGCTTCAGCATCAGCAGCAGAAGCAGGAACAGCATCAGCAGCTATTGAGGCAACAGCAATTACTCTCTCAGATTTTATCAAATCATCCACCGAACCAGCAGCTTGCAGAGCCTTCTGTTGCTTCGTCACAGGTGGGATCTGCTCCCATGGATCCTCAGCAAAGGCCATTACAGGAGTTGTTTCATGTTGGAAACAATCATGTGAATAACCCCCTGAACTTGCTTTCACAATTGAATCAAAATATCAGCCATAGTTCTAGTACTGAAGTCCCTTTACGACTGCCTCACGAAGATTTTGGGAGTTTTAACCATCAGATGAATTCTGCTGCTCCAGTCCCTGGACTAGCTGATACTATCCATCAGAAGGGACAATTGACTCCAGCAGCTATTGCAGAAATGTCTTTACCATCGGATATTCCGGGTAAATCTTCAGTGGAAGAACCCCATACCATAGCAACATGTACTGAATATCCAATTCTGCAATCAGGAGCTGTTGCTACTCAACCTACCGTGACTGCAGTATCAGAGCTGAGAGCTCATTCTGCCAATCAGGAGCGTTCTGCAGTTGTTGGTGCATCATCAGGAACTTGTGAGAATGAATTGCTTGCACCTGAACAACCTGATGGCAACAAGATTGAGCAGGAAAATGCTCTCGATAAGCCACTGACCAAAGATGAAAGTGGCATGGAAGAGCAGGTGGCATCAGATTTAAATGTTGTAGAGGAACGTGATACTAAGAAGGTCACTGAGAAGAAGTCCAGGAAGCAAAAGTCTACTAAGTCTAGTTCTACTTCTGAACAAGCAAAGGGACCAAAAGCTAATACTTCACAGCAGCCATCACGATCTGACAAGTTGGGGAAATCTCTACCTAAAACACTTGAAGAGTCAAGGAATGATCCTGCATCTTTGGAGTCCCAGGATGGGGAAAGCTTATTACAGGGTATTACTCCTGAAGATAGTAAAACTGATAGGACAGAGGTCAAGGTTGATTCCAAGGAAAATGTGCCCATGTCAGTTCCAAGTGCTCATGCTGGGCAACGAACTTGGAAAGCTGCTCCTGGTCGTAAGGCGAAGTCACTACTGGAAATTCAACAGGAAGAAGAGAGGAGAGCACAGATGGAAATGGCAATATCAGAGATTACCACTTCGGTCAGCTCTATGAATGTGTCAACACCTTGGACAGGGATTGTAGCCAATTCTGACATTAAAACTTCTAGGGATACCACTGGAGATGCCAGCACTGGGGCCACTGATTTGAGAAGAAATGGAAGTTCCTCAAGTTCATTGAGTCAGAAGAGCCAACTGCATGATCTTTTGGCAGAGGAAGTTGTGCCAAAATCCATTCAGACACAGGTAGAAGTTCCTATGCAAACAGCACATTCTTCTATCATGGAGGATGATGACTTTATTGAGGCTAAGGACAGTAAAAAAGGTCGGAAAAGGTCTGCTAAAGCTAGAAGTGGTGGAGCAAAGGCTCCAATTGCTGTTTCAGCTGATGTTCCTACTGCTCCTAGTCCTGTTGAGAAAGTTAATAGTTCTCGAGCTGTACAAGAGGATAAGGAAGTGCTGCCCGCAATCCCATCAGGCCCTTCTCTGGGAGACTTTGTTCCTTGGAAGGTGGATTCATCAAATTCTTCTCCTTTACCAGCTTGGTCTGCTGACTCAAAGATGCTTGCCAAGCCAGCCACTTCACTGAGAGACATATTAAAGGAGCAAGAAAAGGTATCATCTGTCCCAAACCATCAGATGCCTACCCCTCAGAAATCTCAGCCCAACCAGGTTGTTCATCGAGGCATGTCATGGTCACTTTCTGGGTCATCTCCTGCTAAAGCAGCCTCTCCTGTCCAGTTGAACTCCATTATGACAAAGCACACGGCTGATGATGATTTGTTCTGGGGTCCAATTGACCAGTCAAAGGAAGAAGAGAAAAGGTATATTCTGTTACTCGTTCTATTCAATCTTAAAATCTCTCTAATTGCTCGCATCTACTGGTTGGACTTGCGCTGAGGATTGCTAGCCTGATTGATGATGGCGTATTTTAAGTAGATATTAAGGACTCATTAGGTGAAATTTGTTGGTTATTTTAATGCCAATTCTCTCTCTCTCTCTCATGTGCTATTGAGAATCATTTGGTGGGAATTTGTGCATTTTCCTGTTACATGGAAGCATCCACTTCCAAGCATAATAATTTTGTGGAGGGTATTCATTGCTGAAAAAGATTTACAGGACCTGGCAATTAGATTGACCCAAGATAGGATTCCTGGCCATTCTTCTGATGGGACCTTCAGAGTTTCATTCTTTGGCTGATTTGCAACCATAATCAATGCAAACATTTGATTGATTTTCCCTGTCTGGTACTATCTCAAGCAGAAGGGACTATCATGAACTAGGAAATCAGGGTGGCTGGACGACAAAAGGTACTCCAGTGAAAGGAACAGCTGGGGGGTCATTGAGCCGGCAAAAATCTGCTGGAGCCAGACCAGCTGAGCATTTGCTTTCATTGTCACCTGCTTCAGCTCAGGCATCCTTGAAAGGGAAGAGGGAAGCCATGAACAAGCATTCAGGTAAATTTTACAAGCATGACAAATATAAATTCTTATTTCCTATTGAGATTTTGTTCTTCTTGTTGGCATACACTTGTTACTGTTTGAATCTCCTTTATGCAGAGGCCATGGACTTCCGAGATTGGTGTCAGAGCGAGTGTGCTAGGCTCATTGGGACAACAGGTATTATTCATAACTAGCTGCCTCTTGAATTTCTCTGAGTTGATCCAGAGATTAATGTCAAGACCCTGGAACATTTCAGTTGTATTTCTCTGGGAATGTCAAATATTCTGTGTCGTCTATAACCAGTTAGCTGGTTAATTAGGGTTTGTTGATTGCATAGGGTTGTAGAAACAGCGATTAGGGAAGAGTGGGTTTACAAATATAACTGTTAAAGAAGAATGTCGGAGAGTATGTCTTCCCTCGTCTTCTGCCAAGTCCTCTCTTCTTGCACTCTTCTTAATTCTTTCATCCGACTTAGACATCAGGTGCTTCTGTATATCATGTCTTTTTTCTTGCACAGTCTAGCAAATCTGCTTTCTGCTTAGCTTAGTTCTACTATTTTTACTCTCGAGGACAAAGGAGCAGCTATAGCTATGAGTTTGTCTATGATCTATTACTGAAAGGAAATGGGGCCTAATCCATGATGGTCAAAACTACGTATCTAGAGGGACAAGCTATATTTTCCGCTTGAGCTTAACTCTTAAGTGTGTGTAGATCTTGAATCTTCTCTGATAGAATCTTTGTTCTCTCTCTGCTTGGTCCTAGATACAAGCTTTCTGGAGTTCTGCTTGAAGCAATCAAGGGCAGAGGCCGAGGTGCTCCTGGCAGAAAATTTAGGATCATATGATCCCAATCATGAGTTCATCGACAAGTTTCTCAACTACAAGGAGCTCTTGCCTGCAGAGGTGCTTGATATTGCCTTTCGGAACCCGATCAGTAGGAAGCTGACAGGCTTTGATGTTGTTGAGAAGAAGTCTGCCAAGAGCACTGGAGTAAACATGGATAGGGAATTAACCAATGGGACAACATCCAAAGGTGGAGCAAAGAAGAAGGGGAAGAAAGGGAAGAAGGTGAGCCCTTCAGTTCTGGGATTCAACGTCGTGAGCAACCGGATCATGATGGGTGAGATCCAAACTATTGATGACTAAGTGGGAGAGGGAGTTCTCTTGATGCGACTGCCCTAGTGTACATACAATTCAATCTTTTTGTTGTTTCTGTGCGTATCTATAAACCATTCTTGTTTTCCTTTCGCCTATATAAAATATGGCCGCTGAAGTTTTCTGAAGACTGAATCTGCTCCAGCAGTTTTGTTTGTCCTGATGGGTTATAGTTGGGACTCTGAGCGAGGGCTGTTTTTGGTTTACCATTCTGGTTAAAATAAGCTTTGACCAAAATCTTGACTATGATATTTGTCCTTAGTCCTTGCTGCTTGTAGTGAGAGCCAGATACCAGTACGGGTTAATTGATCCCTTTCTATGATTACTCCTCTTAGATAACTGGCTCACTAAGTGGGTAGACTTTAGTCTTTTAGCTGATGTTGGACTTCTGAAAGTTTTTACCGATGTAATCTCGTCGAGTCATGTGGCATGAGTCAAGCAACTTAGTTCCTTAGCTACAAGCAGCGGTTGCCTGCAGACATGCTCAGGATCGCCTTCGGAAACTGAACACCCACAAGGTGAGCCCTTTTGTTTCAATATCCTCGGTACGACATAAGCAAAAACAAGCAGATGTAGACCCACCATGTACGTGGTTGAGTGGTTCGGCACTCATCATCCCAATGGGAGGACTCGAGTTTGAGTCCCATCTGCGGCGGGGAGCCCTTAATCTCTTAAATGGGCCGACCCGGAACGATCCAGATTAGTCAACTGTACAAAGTCCAACTGGATATCGGGTTTATACAAAAAAAAAAAAAAAGCAGTTGCAGGAAAGAAGAATCGGGAGGTTGTGAGCCATGAGCCCGTACAGATCGCATCAGTACCTGATTCTCTTAGGTTTCTGATTGTGTCTTACTCGATCTCTATGTATCGATCTTTATACATCGAGCAGACGATGGCTCGGGAATATTTAACAAAATAATCTTAGAAAGAAAATAGAGAGAATCACCGCATGATCTATGACCCATAGACATGCATTGAAGGGCCTTGACATGATCTTAAAGGCAAAGCTTAATTCACAGTTACCTTTCGTTCAACCGGCAAGGTTTTACACACTAGAAGAGAGGTTTATAACTCTACCATGATCCATTTTCTGGTTCCATGGTTCATGCCTAGACTTCACATCCCATTTTCCCATCTTGTTCGGCGACCTTCAACCCGAACTCAATGTCTGGAACATCCTGCGGATAGACTCGCTTGCCGAAAACTTCCAGTCACTGCACTGCCTTCTTCATTCCATCAGGAAAGCTTCCTCGCCTTTTGCAAACTCTGGTCGGAGAAAAAAATTAAGGTAGGGTCAAGGTAGTGGAAGAAGCTCTTACAGTACGCAATTCTTCCTCTACGCGAAACACATACGTAAGACTTAAATCCACAGCAATGAGGAATGTTTGATGTTCATCGACGTGATGAACCACGACGGAAAATTTGGTGCGGTCTGTACGGTCATATTCTATGACTATGGACGGATAGGTTGAGAACGAGATTTTGCAGATGAGATTAATTTCTGAAAACCCTGTTCTGAGGAAGAGGATGAAGAGTTCTAGTTAAGGGGAACTGACCAGTGACCGAGCAGGAAATCGAGGATCGGAAGAGTCATCGGTGGAAGTGTCGGAGGAGATGGTGGAAGTGAGAGAGAGCTTGGCGATCTCTGAGATGGCAGCGTCTCGGACGGCTGGGACATCGCTGGCTAAGGAATCATAGGCCGCCTGGAAAGCCTCCGACCAAAAACGGGGCAGCCTGTTGCTGCTGTGAATGTAGACTTCCCACATGTGCCTCACTACCTTCTCTCTCTCCTCCACTTCCTACCCACAGAAAACAAGGAATCACATCTCACTGTAAGATTCATCAGCCTGCAGTTTCTCGAATTTGCATTAAATCGGTGGTGTTCTTCTTCAGCTTTCAGCATTTCAAAGGTTTGTCGGCCAGAAAACACGGAAGTAAAATGCAATGAAATCCGATTCAGATGTGTGCGATGAAGACCCATCTAGAGGATAAACATGACAATTCGACCAGCCAATCCTAATAAGTTCATAGACGGAGACGGGGCGGGGTACCAGGACGTCAAGATCCTCATACAGAGGGGCGTCGAAGAGCCTGTCGGAGAGGCGAGTGAGGTTGCCGGCGGACCACTTGAGAGTGACGGAGCCGGTGAACATGGTCCAGAAGGCGAGCAGGAGGATCGCCGCGAGCATCCAAAGCTTGTACTTGCCCTTCCCGAGCAGCCCACCTCTGCCATCTAAGCTACTGCTGCTGCTCTCCCTCTTTGCCGCCGGCGGAGTAGCAGAAGCAGCTGCTTCTGCTGCTGACGCTGCTGTGGGTGGGTAGTTGTGATGATAGTGGCGGTGCTGATCGTCCGTATTCATGTTGGACGAGGTTTTTGAGGGGGGAATTTAGATCGAATTGCTGCTCTGACAGTCTCTCTGATGAGATCCCGATCACTTCACTCACTCGTCCCCTCCACCTTTAATTCAGTGTAGCAGGAAAGAGAGAGAGAGAGTTAATAGCCGCTCTTTTGCAGAGAAAAGAAAGCGTGGATTGGTTGAGAAGCAGTAGTCAATATTATGTGATAAAAATGTAATTTAATTAAATTTTTTTATAAACGTCATTATCTAAATGAATTTTATCTAGTTGATTAATCTGGATCACACCGGGTCGACACATTTAAGGGGTTAAAAGCTTTTCGCCGCAGGTGAGACTCGAACTTGAATCCTCCAATTGAGATGATAAGTACCGAACCATTCGACCACGCACACACGGTGAGTATTAATTAATTATTATTATACCTATGTGGTGCAAAATAATTTAATAAGACTGCAGCCGGGCGAGGTGGGGGAGAAGGACACAGAATTATTGGTTCAGCGACCAAGGATCAGGAAATGAGGCGGTCGATTTAGTCAAAAGTGCCGACAGCTTCTGGGCCCCACTTCCTGCCTACATCTCATTGACTCCTCCTAGGGCAGGCTGACGAAACCTGAAACCGGTCGGGAAAGCCCTCGTTCTAATTCTGGCTGTTCGGTAATATAGATTTATTGAACCGAAACCGATATGAACAAACTACATTTCTCCGCTCACCAAGTGTCACAATTTCCTATACATGGTTGAAAAATCAAGGGTCATATGAACGAGGCATCCAATCAAGCACTATTTATCACATCACATGACATCAAAAATATTGTTTATCTATTTAATTAAAATACGATTTACGGATACTGTTCACTTGAAAATAAATGAGTTTTTTAATTTTAAAAATATGGACAGTTCACGGGCCAAATCGGCCCGGATCGTTAACATGCCTGTTTATAAACGGTTTTAGGCCGGCTTACATTAGCATGAACAGTAACCCGTAACCGGATTAGCTCGTTAAATAAACGGGCTGAACTGTAACCAAATCTAACAATTTCATATCTATTTTCAACCCGCCCGGATTGCACTTTTAATAATACTAACTCCAAGCCTCCTTCCCTTCTTCTTCTATGTCCATAAATATCCCATAAATATGAGTAATTCATATTTAAATTTATTGAATTGATAGAGAATTTCTAAAATTTTCAAAACCATATGTGAGTAGGATAATTAAATCGATAAATGGTAATAATGCGATTGGGCTCTTTCCCCGGTTTCATTTTCGATACGATCATCAGGGTCACAAAGCTCTGGCTCCATTCTATGTCATGTGGTTCAATTGAGCCTCTCCTATTCTATTCCGTTCCATGTTCCCGTGCCAACTGTCTTTTTATGAGAGATGAAAATTCTGACGAGAATTGGAATCGAGGCTGTATTTCGGGGAGTGGATGGTAATAAGTTATTATTATGCGGGAATAGTACACATTTTTTCCAAATTGCATTATAAAAATATATATATATTCTCAATTATTATAATTTATTTTTCACGGAATATATATTCGCGTAATAAATAATGGAACATATGAAAAATTCATCCAAGATTATTTTTAAGCTCAAATCGGAACACGAAGGTCGACCGTCGATGGGAATCACAGCGGCATGGTGTCGGTGATCTAATTCGCCCGGGTCCCCTTCCATTTTTTTTAAATTTTAAATTCATGCTTTTCCCCATTATTAAAAAAATAGATAATGACAAATAACTCCGTGCGATCATTTGACACGGAATATTTCTAAATAATTATGCCGACATTAGGCACTTTTTTTCTTTTATTATAAATAAATTGATATTAAAAAAACTATTCCATCTTGATTAA
>CXYZ01003051.1:599926-614058 GCA_900006705.1 Sonneratia caseolaris
CTCATATCTCAACACAGTTTGTGTTTGGTTTTCAACCTATTTATACTTAATTTATTATTTTTTTAAAAAGTGGTTAATACAATTTGATTCGATCAATTCATAATAATTATGATTTAAAATATAATATCCTAACTAAATCTAACCACTTTTAACCGTGATTTCTAGAGTGAAGTTTGTCCCTTTTTAGTTTTTTNATGATTCAAAATATAATATCTTAACTAAATCTAACCACTTTTAACAGTGATTTCTAGAGTGAAGTTTGTTCCTTTTTTATGTTTTTTTCTTTTGAAGTTCGGTATTTCATATGTTTGTGTTCGATTTCATGTATTGCTGCCCGGTCTAACGCAAGCAATGTTCGTTTAATATTTAAATTCTGGGTAAAACGACTAATACGTTGGATTAATTATTAAATTCGCGGCAAATCGAAATATTAGCAAGTCGTTAACCGTCGTAGACTCGTAGGGCATTCTTTGAAGTTTGGATATTCTATCCTTTCTATCTTCTAGCTGCCACCTGGGAGGTGCGTAGGCTCTCCTGGGCCGCGGCCCAGGCCCAAGATAATCTTGAACTTAAAAAAAAAAAAAACTAGGAACTCACAAGTCTAAAATAATCTTAAACTTCCCTTGATCACGAGTTAACCAAGTGTGAGCTACGTTAAATCAGTGCCTAACTAATTCGATGAAACTATTTATTAATGGTCTTTTTCAATGAGCACACCTCTTATTTATATATTCATAAAAAAAATTTACCATTTAAAATGGAATCAAATTCATACAAAAACAATAAAATTCTTCCCATAATAAATATTCTTTACTTAAAATGCTTGATATTGAAAATTTTTAAGGGGAGAACACGTGGAATCCGTTTAGGATGTAATAATTAATAATTACTAATCACTAATTTCCTTTTTATTGGATGCCACCTTGATCCAGTGGGAATGTACGGAGACCCGTGGAATTGACGTGGGGGGTTAGGCATGGCTATATTGATGGGATCAAACTCCGTGCAAGTAATGCAGAAAAAAAAAGCCTCCACTGGTACTAATTAGTATTAATGAATTCAAATTTAAGTACCTATGGAANTTAATGAATTCAAATTTAAGTACCCTATGTAAAAAGTTAATTCGGTGGTAAACGGATAACAAATAATTCATAAAATTAAGCTTGTAAAATTTTTAGAGTTAATATTTAAAAATTAATAATAAATTTTAAATTATATAATATATTATCTCATATATTAAAAATATCATTATAACTCAAAAAAAAAAACTCCGAACCAAGTCAGTGAGTCAGATTATCACTGTATNTTAATAAATTTTAAATTATATAATATATTATCTCATATATTAAAAATATCATTATAACTCAAAAAAAAAAAACTCAGAACCAAGTCAGTGAGTCAGATTATCACTGTTTTTTTTCTGCAGAGGTCATCTAAATATAATTAATAATTAAATTACTAACTAGCTCAACTTCAAAACCCCCCCTCTCTTGCACACATCCCTGGCCCTCCGTCAGTCCGTCAACCCGTCGGAGCTCAACCTTCTCCATGTGAGCACCACTCTCTCTCGATCTCTTCACCGTCGAGGGAATCAGAGACTAAGCTCGATTGCCTCTCTTTTGTCCTCCTNCCGTCGAGGGAATCAGAGACTAAGCTCGATTGTCTCTCTTTTGTCCTCCTCCTCCTCCTCGTCTTCCTTGCTACGGAACTGTTTGCGTCTGTTTGAGTGAGTGCAGCCATGGCGGGCCGCAGAGATGGCTCACTGATGCGGGAGAAAGGCCAGAGTTTCCGCGGGTCTCGAATTGCGGTCGCCATTGCCGTGGGAGTTCTCCTAGGGTGCATATTGGCCTTACTCAACCCTGGCGGGCTCGTCAGCTCTGATCCGCCTGGTCGATTGCGTCACCGGCCGAGATCGGACCTCCAGGTGCGAACTTCATTTCCTCCACCGAAATATCCTTGATTTTCCTTCTGTTCCCTTCCTCCCCTTATGTTTCCTAATTTAAGTTCTGAATGTTAGGAATCACTGAAAGTGATTAGCTTAACTGTGTTGTGATCTATGTCCTTGCCTGCGATTACTTTCCCCGAGTATTCTTAAGATCAGAAGAGTTGACTCATTAGTGCTGCTGCTTTGACTTTTAATTCCGGAGTCCTATCATGGATATGTGCGTGATCGGGTGATCGGTGAGCCCTATTCTGTTTAGAAATTTGATTCCATGGCTCCAATTGGATGGATATGGTGGAATGTTGACTTGTCTTTACTATGCTCTGGTTCCAGGCATCCCTTGATATGATATACCTATACTCGGTTGCATACTCAGCTAGCACATTAGATGTGGGATTTCTTTTCTTCCCCCACTTGGACCAAAAGGATCCAGATTTTCACCGAGTTTTCAAGAAAATTAGACGGAACTTAAGAGTTAAGTAGACGGTTGTTATTGAAAAGGGGTTTAGTGAATTGGCATCATTGTCAATTAGGACCGAAGCATTCAATGGGCCGAAGCTGAGGACTTTCGTGAGAATGTTTCAGTCAACTCAGTGGTTAAGTCATTTATCACTTAACTGGTGCTTTAGATGTCAGCCTAACATCCACTCTTTCTTTTCTTCCCTTCTTCTATCCCTTTCTTGTTCCCGCCTAACTTGTACCTTACTTTTTAAGTACTTCATTTACTACCTGTCAACCGAAGGCACACTGAGCCTCGACACCAAGCTTTTTTTTGCGCCATTTTCTTGCTCTTGGATTAAGTTTATGGTCACTGATGCTTCACTCACCTATCCTATGTTATAGGTGTGAAATTGGCTGAACGTATGTCTTTCACTTGCTCAGTACCAGAAACTGGATCCTGAAATGAGTGATTATTATTTTAAGTATTGGCATTATCCTTTTTGGGATTAGATTATCTTGGCATGTCGAGCTGCTTAGTGCACTTACTGCTCGGTTCTTGTTGGCTACGTGAGATCATTACAACTTTGGTTCATGTTTGTGAAGAGACCTGGCACATATTAAATATACTGCATAAAAATTTCTTATTATTTTTGGTTGTTAGATTGCTTCATCCTCCTGTGAATCTCAAGAAAGGGTTAATGCCCTGAAGTCCGATATTGCCTCGCTGTCAGAGAAAAATGTGGGGTTAAAAAAGCAAGTCAGGCAGTTACAAGAAAAGCTACGATTGGCTGAACAGGGACAGGACAATGCACAGAGGCAGTTCTTGGTCCTGGGTGAGCAGCACAAAGCTGGGCCTTTCGGTACCGTCAAGGGATTGAGAACTAATCCGACAGTCATTCCTGATGAATCCGTTAACCGGAGGCTGGCTAAGCTGTTGGAGAAAGTTGCTATAGGAAAAGAGATTATAGTAGCACTTGCTAACTCCAATGTGAAGGACATGCTGGAGGTTTGGTTCACAAGCATCAAGAAGGTGGGCATTCCTAATTATCTTGTTGTCGCATTGGATGATGAGATTGCAGACTTGTGCAAGGCAAATGAGGTTCCTATGTATAAAAGAGATCCGGATAAGGGGATTGATTCTATAGGGAAGACAGGAGGTAACCATGCAGTCTCAGGTTTGAAGTTCCGCATTTTGAGGGAGTTTCTGCAGCTGGGATACAGTGTCCTTCTCTCGGATGTTGATATAGTATATTTGCAGAATCCATTTGATCATCTCTATCGCGATTCTGATGTGGAGTCGATGACCGATGGTCACAATAACATGACAGCTTATGGATATAATGATGTATTCGATGAACCTGCAATGGGCTGGGCTCGGTATGCTCACACAATGAGAATATGGGTTTACAACTCAGGTTTCTTTTACATCAGGCCCACTATCCCTTCCATCGAGTTGTTAGACCGGGTGGCTGATCGGCTTTCTAGGCAACCCAATTCTTGGGATCAGGCAGTCTTCAATGAGGAGCTCTTTTTCCCTTCACACCCAGGATACCAGGGACTCCATGCCGCCAAGAGAACTATGGATTTCTATCTATTCATGAACAGTAAGGTCCTCTTTAAGGAGGTTAGAAAGGATGCTGATCGCAGCAAGCTGAAGCCCGTCATTATTCACGTGAACTATCACCCTGATAAACTTCCAAGAATGAAAGCAATTGTCGAGTTCTATGTCAATGGTAAGAAAGATGCGCTGCAACCTTTCCCCGACGGCTCGCAGTGGTAGATAGGAGCAGAATCATATACGATCTTGTCCTGACCTGCAGATGATCTCAGTACGTCCTCTTCTCACTTCGTTTTACTGCATAGTGAGATAGGTTGAATTGGATTGCATCTCCAAACTCAACTAGAAATGCGTCCTCTGTATTTCTCATAATTGAGACTTTTTGAACCGGCAACACAGAGGCTTTCTCCTGTTTGTTTTGCCTGATGGTTTACCTAAGGATTACCCATATACTGTGCCAGCTTGTACGAAATTTCTAACAGTACCCTATGTTTTTGGTTGTTCTCATTGTCAATCCTGTGATTCAGTTATCTCCTCTGTTAATTCCCATTGAGGAATGAATCCCACATCATAGTATTGCGAGAAACAATTCTGGAATATTAATGAGAACGAGCACACTATCATGCCATCTTAAATCATCTCGGGTTTTTGGATTAGACATCAACCATGCTTTCTTACTGAAACTTAGCATTCATGTCGATAGTAGAGGCCTTGGCTCGTCGATGTAAATGTAATCCTAGACGGGAACTACATAAATTACAGAAAGTTGCCAAAGGTGTGCGTTGAGGATGATAATTCATGTCGAAGACTTGACAAGAAAATCTTGAAAATATAATAATAATAATAGATACCACTCACTATATATCAAATCAAACTGTCATCTCCGGCATTGACGGTGTCTGGGCGGGCTATATGAATATGAATTATGAAACCCTCGCAACTAGGACAATCATCACCATGCTCGGCTGGTGGGTTACTGCTGCCGCGGAAATGACCCGAGATAAAAATTTCCGGTGAATGAGTTCCGGTTTCGGGGCTCTAAGCCAAGACCCCCTTAACGATGTCTTAAGATGGTGGTCGGAGATCCCGGAGACCACCCAAATTGAGGGTCATGGGCAGGAGGAATATAGGAAGCCAGACTGCAGAGTTTGGAGGAGCTAGGAGGCAACTCTGATGAGCTCGGATCGAGATGGAATCTGAGAGACCAGAAAGTTCACGAGAGACGAAGTATCCCACTCGGCCTCGACTCAGACTCAGTTACACGTCACGTCGGTTTCATTTTCCTATAATGTGAGAAATTAGACCGGCTCGCACGGAACCCAATCCGAACCTCGGTGAGACCAAATTCCACGATGCGTTGTGCTACGTGGCATGGGAAAGGTAAAGGGCTTACCCAACCCAACCGCACCGGACATTCCTTTCCCACGTTAAATTGGACCAGGTCGTGGTAGCCGTTGCGTTAGTTGCCCACCGGCTGTCCTTGCTTTCTTTTTTTTTTTTTTATCGAATAAAGCCATATAAATTTTTTTATAATAATAATTAAATTTATAATTTATTAATTATTAGATAAAAAATAATATCACTACAGTCAACTTTCTTTCTCGTATTATCTTTCTTCTTCTCCTCCTTTCCCTATCTATATATTAGTACCTGATAATATAAAAAAAAATCCAATAAACTCTTACTGACTGTTAGTCGGGGATACTGCCGGTTGTTCTTCCTCGTTTGGCCGGTGTTCTTTTTTGGTTCTTTGGATTCTTGTGCTTTAACGGTAAGAAACGACTTCTTCTGGTGCGGCTGCTGCTGCTGCTTTCATATAAAGCCTTATATCATCACCAACCGAATGCGACACCCAGCCTAAGTCCCCCCCGGAAAAAAAAAAAAAAAAGAAGAGGATTTGGTCCATTGTCCTCCTTTGGTCCGTATGATTCGCTGAGCCATCGGTTTACTGGTTATGTCCTTCGTTACATCCGGTTCCCAAGTACCAAATGTTGGTAGTAGCAAGCCAGCCCCCATTGAAGATTATCCATTCTTTCCGGCCGAATGACAGTATCCATCCAGCTCCGAAGGAACCCTAACCACAATATGAGAGAAGTATAATCAAATAAAAAAAAGAGTGTAGTTGAAATAATTTAGTATTTTTTTCTTTTAACTAAGATTTCACATTTGACTATTTGTTAGCCGAGTAAATCAAGTATGAAAATTGATGTTTTTATGTGGATTTTCATTATGTAGAGAAAGCCACCATCCAATTATTNAATTAAATAAATATATGATGATAAAAAACTCTACTGATATTCTTTTTTTAAATTTACATACATCCACTTTATTTAAAGAAAATGGACACCAAACCATATAATCGGTTCATATTGGCACTTTTTTCTCTGTTTTTACTTCAAAAATTACGCTCATAATTTAATTATGATACTAATGATCTTGTAAAAGTAAAATATATGATAATGCTTATTAGAAATAAAAATATTAAAAGAATTTCATTTACAATACTCTCCTTTAATATGAATATTTTTAATCATGTTAATTTATTAAATTAAAATTTTAAATATTAAACTGTATAAATAAATAAAAGTGGAATTTCGCAGGAGCTTCCGTTCCCTTCCAAATCCAAAACCGGCACGACCGCAACGGCCACCGGCTGTTGCCGGTCCCCTTTCCCTCGTTTTTAAATCTCCATTTGGCCGTCCGCTCAGCGTCAGGAGCCCATCTTGCGCCTGGTGCTCTGTTTTTCCCCTTCGCCCGAGCTCTCCCTTCTTACTTACAGTGACCGGCTGATCTCCCCCCATTTACCCCTCCTCTCCCTCCTTAAGACCTGGAAAACTGCCACGTTGAGAGCATGCCTGTTGCCGGTAAGCCACGGCCGTTGGCTATGGCCGGAGCGGAGCCGCGAGCTGTGCAGGGTGGTCCAGCAGGGGACAGAGTCAGGGCCTCTCCTGACGAGTCGAAGCGCAAGAATGTCAGTCTGACAAAGCAGCGGCAGACGAGGAAGCCGGCTCCGGAGCTGCCGGAGTCGGCCTTGCGGAACAACGTGTCTGTTGACACGATGTGCTCCACCGACTCCACGTCTAGCTGTTCCTCCGCAGAGATGGCGAAGCTAAGCAGGACGACGAAGCGCGTTAGAGTGAAGCCCTCGAAACTGGCTCGTAACCCTCCCGGAGCTGATGCCGTCGAGCCGGTGACTAAGCGTCCCGATCAGTGGAAGCGGTGCGATTGGGTCACTCCACACTCTGGTGAGTGCAGCATTTCGTTGGCGGTACAATTATACATTTTCCGATTGCCAGAGCTATTTGTGATGTCTCGATTCGTCAGAAATCAAATTTGGATTCATCATGGATGAATTATATATACATCTAAAGAGGAAAGTCTGTGGAATCTTCCATTTCTATGATGGGCTTGAAGTCGATAATTGTAGCGGTTTTCCAAAGACTACATTGCCATTGCAATTTTCACTTGAATTCAATCCTAGGGTGCAATATTTTTTATGAACTGCAAAGTCCGCCGAATCTTCAGGGAATTATCTATAGTTTTGATCTAATACACTTGCACATCTGTTCGAAAAGAATCACACTGTTATCTAAAAGAAATTTTTGGGTTCCTTGCATCTCATTTATTACTTAAGTGATGCATTGGAGACACTGAATGAAGTTGACAAGAGTAAGTGATTCACATGAAGGTTACAGCTCACAGATGGTTTACATTTGATCTTTTGCTTTGCTTTATTGAGCTGTAGGACATTTCTAGAATCCTCAACTTAATTTGCTTAAATAAAAGAACCTTATTCTGATGAAACAAGCGATTGATAAATATACAAATTTCTGTATGAAGTGTGATATTGCTTTTCTGGTTCATGTAATCTCTGATAGAAATATTCCATCACTTGTGTCTTTTGTATGATTGGGTGGTGCACCGTAGATGAAGACTTGAAGAAGTTGACATGATTAAGTACTGCACACAAAGGTTACCGCATATAGAGGGTCAAGCCTTGATCTTTTGCTTTGTTTTGTTAAGCTGTAGACTTGGAAACCTGCCTTAGTTTGCAAGGAAAAGATTCATACTTTTATGGAGCAAGCTCTAGGTTAGCAGACTGCGTATGCATTGCGATATTGCCTTCTCAATTAGTGAAATTTCTGAAAGGGCCATGCTAATCTATGAAGTAAGACTTGTTCTCATTGGCACAGCCTGTTTAATGTCAGCCTTTTCTTGTTTCTCAATAGATCCACTTTATATTTCTTTCCACGATGAGGAATGGGGAGTTCCTGTTCATGATGATTGGAGGCTGTTCGAGCTACTAGTCTTCTCTCAGGCCCTAGCAGAACTGAGCTGGCCCACGATACTTGCCAAGAGAGATATATTCAGGTGATCCTTCCTGGTTGATATCTGATATAGCAGACCAGCTTGAGCTCCCACCAGAATGCATGTCCTCTTCCGTACACAGTTCATCCAATGCCTGTCCCTCGAAATTCTTTGGCAGGAAGCATTTTGACAATTTTGACGCATCATCAGTTGCTCGGTATGACAAGAAGAAGCTTCTCTTGCTGAAAGTACGTGGCAGCTTGTTGCTTTCTGAACCAAAACTTCGTGCAGTAGTTGAGAATGCTAAGCAGATAGTTAAGGTACTTGCAGTACTAGATTAATTTTTATCGTCCCAAAGCTCATGAACTGGGAGAGATCTAATGGAAAGGCAATAGAAATATATCAAATTTGAAAGCATAGCCTTCCAAGCTGAAGTCTCTAACTCTTGAACCTTTGTGCTCACACATCAGACTAGACGTAGACAATATTTTTGATTCTTTGCCACCATCTTTGCAATTGCAATATGCTATTCATGCACACAAATTTTTGCCCAGGCCAAGCGTAACAAGAGTGCTCCGCAGCTAGTCAAATCAATTCGTTTCATTGTTGTAGGTTCTATGTTGCACTCTAGATATTATGGACCCAAAATGTGGGATAGACAACAATCAACATACCGATTGTGAGAGGAATATTTTCATGCATGTTCTATGCAAGAATCTTCAACTATATCACTCTGTTCAGTTCTTAGAGCAGAAATCTGCGGTTATCGTGTTTGCAGATTCAAAGTGAGTTTGGCTCCTTTGACAACTATTGCTGGAGCTTCATCGGCCACAAGCCTATTAGGAATGGCTTCCGGTATGTGCGCCAGGTTCCAGTGAAGACCCCGAAGGCCGAAGTCATGGGCAAGAACATGATGCAGAGGGGCTTCTGTTGCGTCGGCCCAACAGTTGTGTACTCTTTCATGCAGGCTGCAGGACTCGTCAACGATCACCTCCTGTCTTGCTTCAGGTTCCATGAGTGCACTGCAGCAGTAAAGAAAGATTCGCACCCGAACAGTCAGGATCCAAAGGAAGTGGCAGATGGGATTTCGGAGTGAACTCCAGAGAGCGACTGGTATTTCCCCGACTCTACTGATGGAACTAGTTTGAGTGGCATCTGTTATGACGTGAGTAGGTGAAATGACTGAGTCTTGACTGCAGGCTTGCGTTCGATGGTTAGTGAGTTTCCTGTTTCTTCATCTTCTATATTTTGTGCTGCTAGTGTATCTATCATATGTTATCAGACCTGACTCTCGGTAGTGAGACTGGTGCGTCCGTGCCTAGAAAGTTTGGTTGCTAGCCTAGTGTATTTTCTCTAGCGTGCCATAATACACTTGCAAGAAATGCAACATTTTATTATCAATTGCGATGTTTGGCTCAACACAGTTTCGAGTTTCATTCGAACACATGGTCGTTGAACCGAAATGAAACCGAACGAGATCAGAGAACCCAGATTGCTTGATTTGGTCTGCTAATTGAATCATTGTTTGGTGCATTGAGCTTTCTTCAAGACACTGCAGTCATGAACAGCGCGCGTCCATGGGAGCCACAGACTGAAGAGGAGGCCCCCCGATCCATACGCACATGGAGGGGAAGCCGGTTACAATGATTTGACTTTTTCGGAGAGATTTATAAGATCAAAATAAGTATATAGAGCCCTATTGGTAAGAATTGAATAGAATTTTTAGTCCCAGATTGAAAAGAAAAAAAAGGAGAAATTGAGACATAAAAGGAAAATGCAAGAGAAAATTTTGGCAATGGGAATCTCGAATCCCAAGTATGATCAGTCCTAGCCCAGAGAGTGATAATGTCATAGCAAGCGTCAACAGTATTTCCACACAACATCGAAAACTACTTAAGCTTAGGAACCAGTCCGAATGATCCGGACTCCATTTTCTTGGGTTCGGGCTTTTTCTACTCAGCGGCCTCAGCTCGAGAGCCTAAATCCTGTTCTTCCCGCTGCCAAGCGTGAGCTCAAGGCCGTCCAATCCCACCTCGTGGATCCTTTCCCCTTCCCATGGCTTCACCTGCCCCTTCATGAAGTCGAACTCCGCCCCTCTCTCCTGCTCCTTGATGGCATTACTCAGGGAAAGTTGCTCGGCCACAGGCTTGACAAGATTGTAGGTCGGCGAGGTGGGAACCGTGGCAGGTCTGAATCGCTTGAAGTCGATCCACTGGCCAGAATCCGTGGTTGAAGTATCGGACTCTTCGCACTCGGGGATGGTTGCTGGAGGGAAACGCCTGTTGCGAGTCGGGCTAGCAGGAGCAGAAGCCACATAGTGAGGGTAGCTGAAAGTCGGCATTGATTCCCTCTCAACGGCCTCCCAGGGTGGGATCGTTTTAGGGTTTCTGGCAGTGGGGGAGGACAGCGGCGGAGTGATGGGGGCACTGTTTGAGATTCGGAGAGGGGGAAGGGATGAAGGAATCACATTTCGCAGGAAAGGGAGGAGGTTTGAGGCTGCATTGTTATCGACCCGAGAAGGGCTCGGGAATGAGGAGGATGAAGGGCTGACTTGGTAGGAAGGGATGGGGCTCGGGAATGCCGAGGACAACGGGCTCGGGTTCTGTGAAGAGTACGATGTGATCTTGAATGAGCCACCAGCAAAGTCGGGCAGAGGTGGCTTGCATCCCTGAAATGAACCAAACAGAAAAAGAAATTCATTGGTTAAGAGGCAAAGCTGTCAGATTCAGGCCATCTGAGGATGCAATTGGATTGATTCATCGATGTCCTCAAACTCTCTACTAACATAGAAGATCAAAACCTGAAGCCTCATGACCAGAAAGAACACGGGCAAGTGTACTTTCCGTTCTGGACGCTAATAGACAGGGCAACTAATGGCACGACAGAACATCACGATGGGCTTCCAAATCTGAACTATGTTCCCATTATCACCATCACAGCTTCAAGAAAATCTTCAGCTCTCAATAAAGATTTGACAACAAAATTATCTATAAAGCACGTAACTGAAGAAACATCATGCATGAGCTCTCGACACCTTTAACCCAAAAGAAGGGCACAAATTTACAGTATTATGCCACCGCAGAGCTAAACGAGCGACGGGGATCTTCAAATTACCTAACTGAAATCTCAGATCAGCATCCATACGCTGGAACAACAGATCTCAGGTATGGAAAGACAAAAGCAGATAGTAGGGACGAGGGGTAAGGGTTACCTTGCGGTAAGTGGTGCCGTCCTCTTCGACGACCCACCCGGCCTCGGCGCAGAGGGCCTTGAGGACCTCATTGTTGTCGCAGTGCTTGGGGAGGTTGTAGTTCCCCTGCGCCCGGAGGCCGGCGTATACCTTCGCGGCGATCGCCCTCCGCCGCCGCTCCCTCCTCCGGTTGTTCTCCCTCTCCCTACACGATGGATTCCTCCGGGGGATCGCCGACGACGTGGCACCGTCCGACGTCATCTCCCCCAACCACACGGCCCAACAAAAGGAGCGCGTCCTACCGCCGCCTTCACCGACTCGCGAGGAATGCACCCTGCTCTGTCTTCTGTCCCGTACCCTCTTAGCTGCAGCAGCAGGAGGAGGAGGAGGAGGAGGAGGAAGAGAAGGAGAATCACACCCTGCTCCGTGGCTTCTCTCTCTTGCTTTCTACTCTGTCACCGCCTCGTGAGACGTGAGAGAAGACTGGAAAAAGGAGAAATTTTTATATTTATTTTTGTATTTAGATTTTCTTTTATTTGGGGTGTGATAGAGTGTTTGCTGGTTCAGCAAACCGGTGGGTGCGTTCGACCATAGGAACAACTACATGCTTTGGTGCTTCTATGGTCGTTCGGGCGGGCGGGCGCCTGTGGTTTGTTTTTTCAGATAAGGTTTGTTATATATATATACATATATGAAATATATATATTTCAAACAATAATTGAGAAATTTCGAAATGGATACTTAGATTTTGAAAATTCTAAGTGATCTATTTATGGAATAATAACCTTGAGTGGGTCTTACAATTAGGCTGTCAATTGAGGCTAGATTATCTTGAAAATTCAAGCTCATATACAAATGTTTTGTGTTGGTCTAGTACAGTGAGAATTAAATAAAATAATTATTTTTAAAATAAATATGAATAATTTTATATTTTAAAATAAGTTTTAAATGATATAATTGATAATTAATCTAAATTTTATATTAATTTTAAAAAAATATTAAAATATAATAATTATTATAATGAATCAATACATTTTTAGGTTAATTTTAGATAAATCTTTAGTGTGTTCATTGTTATTTATTTATTGGTATCTAAAATTTTGTGATATTCTCCATCAGATTAATCTGATCAATGTGCATGGTATAGATTATGACGGTACAACAACGCAATCCGCACGATAATTGGAGTTCCAATGAGAAAGTTATGGCCAAGAGTGAAAGATGTGGACTCCCAAGGGGAGTCTCACTCACCATGTTAGTCGTATGATGCAAGACGACCAACGGATTAGTGTATGGTTGGCTGAGAGATACCGTTTCGCCGCTGGTAAAAATAATTTCGAGACATGTCACAAGTTAATGAATCACAACTAATCTGAGTCTAAATAGATCGAGTTACAAAATAATAAAAAAAATTAATATAAATTCTTTTTATTATCAAAGTCAAAATTTTATTTTAAAAAAAATTATCAAATTTCTCCCATTAACTTAATAGTAGTGAGATATCCATCAAATTTATACCATTTTTTATAGCCATTTACTCAATTTTATTCTCTTAAATTATAAGCAAATAAAATATTAAACTTAAGAGATAATAAAGTATGGATCCTCAGCTGTTCAAACTGACAACTGCATGTGTCTCTGGAAATTTTTTTTTATAACCCCGGGACTCATAACCCGAGTTTTAAAAACTGGACCAGCCCCACCGGTTCGATTGGGACCGACCACTCATCCAGTTTGGTTTCTATAAAAAATCAAATTACATATTTAAAGAAAAAAAATTTAATTGAACCGGTCGGTTTCTGATCCGACTAGTGAATCTAATTGAATTCGTGAGAAAACCGACTGATGTTCAAATTATGATATTATATAAATTTATTGGTAATATTATATTATTAATATCATTTATTAAACATGCGATTCAATCTATTGAACTCCCGATCCGACCCATGAATCTATGCCTACACCGGTTCCCGGCTCGGTCCGGTTTTAAAAACTATGCTTATAACTCACGATACTGTTTTTTAATTCGGATTAAGTTAACTCGAGAGAGGAAAATTATTTTTAATAATTTATTTGTTCATAAGATTTGATATATTGTCTAAATTGGTCCGTAAAAAGAAAGATTATAAGTAGACAACGGAAGTGTAGCAAACCAAATATGGTGGTCACAACGCGGTGAGTGAGTGAGTGAGTGAGTGACTATCACTACCTCGCAAGAACGGTCGTGAAACCCACACGAGACTGCCGACGACGCTCTCCGAGGCTCGCCACGTGCCTTGACGACCCAAGGGGGCTAGCTCGCCGGGCCGTAATGAGTCTTGCTGGCGAGAGGCAAGAAAGGACGATCACGACCCAGGGTTCGCTACGAGGATTCCGGCGGCCGATCGAAGCAGAGAACTTCCCCGGCTTGGATTTTCTGCTGATTCCGATATCAGTCGTCGGCCTTATTTTCGACAAAACAATGCCAATGAGAAAAAGGGAAAGAAAAAGGAAATTTCAAATATTACTCTGCCGTAAGGTCGGTTGTAATTTTATATTACAATGAATTCTATGATATATATATATATATGGTGATATTTACCTGTAAGAGTTTTACTGTAATTTAAGATTATATGTAATAAAATGTTATCAAAAATTTTATGTTCATAGTACATTGAATTATAGAAAAATAATCCATTTTATAATAATTTTTT